>VJMH01000227.1:0-11682 GCA_009835185.1 Aphanomyces stellatus
ATGGTCGTTGTATCTTCGACGTCTCCTTGGTCAAGTGGTCGACGAGCCCTCTGTCGTTGTTGTGGACAATTTCGACGCGCATGTGAACGAAGAATCCTTCAAGATCGTCCAAGAAGAGTTGGGTAGCCATCTCTGCGCGTTGCCGCCGAATGCGACCGGGGTATGTCAACCCTTGGACGTTGGAATCATGGCCCCTTTCAAACGCCACTTGAGAGACCTGTGGCTTCTTGAAGACGAGATTCAAGGCCCTGAAGACGAACAAGACATCGAATCGCCGACAGCCTGCGAGAAGCGCCGCGTCATGATTTTGCGCGCGATCAAGGCATGGGATCTGATCACGGCATCCCAAATCGTGGACAGCTTCAAGAAAGCAATTCCTACGATTTCGATTTAGATAAACAATGCTTCATTTTTCGTTCATTTTCCTTCATTATAATATTGTTTCATACTTTGTTTAAGTCATTGTTGTTTTTGGATAAATATTTATTTTGCTAGTTGGTGGACTTGAAGTGGGGGACAATTGCAAAAGAAGCGGTATCCTTATTTTGCAGACATTTTTTGTTGACGCCACGGAGTGCGTGGGGAGCTTGCTACCTCACTACCTAGCCCACTAAGTACTCACGTACTTAGTGAGTGAAAAGCGTACAGTGTGGGCCCTCGGGCAGCTGATTCAGTTCAGTGGCATTTGGTTTAGAGCCTCCGGGCTGAGATGCGATAACAAGGGCTCCCTGCGTTAGTATCCAAACCACCCACGTCAACATTTTTTATATTCCGTGAAACATAATATTTTTGAAATACTTATAATCGCAGTCGACGTTCATTTTTGACGTGAATGTGGATACACTGCTATATAAAATAATGACACGTTTCAAAGAAAAAAAATACTTTGATTTCGAAAACCATTGGCTAGAATACAATTCGAAGTTCGAACTATCTTAACCAATCAATCCCCATCAAATTGACACAATTCGAAGTAGGGCGTGGCGGATCATTTCGTCGTTTTCTGTACTTGCGAGTTGGCGAGCAACATCGTTCGGACTGACAGTCTCGTCAAACGAGTGCGGATTGGGGCTAGTCGTTTGGGCTCACGTCGGAGCATGTGTAGCTCGTTGGGATGACGGGGTATTTTGTTTTGCAGCCAAATTTGGAGTTTCAATAATCGACCCGCCAATCGACTGATCGTTCATTCTACATGCTGGACAATTGGTAAAAGTGAGACGAAAAAAGCGTGGACATTTTCCCGTCCTCCCATTGGACAGATCATTTCTTCCTGTGATTTGATTGGTTAGGAATTGGGAAATCGATTCGGCAAGTCAATTCGATTGGGAGACTCCAAATTCGAATTGAATAGACAACATATATGTGTGGTGGCGCCAGTTTGTGCGACTTCAGGTAGTCGCAAGTGTCATCTGCAGTACTAGTATGGTACGTCCCTTCATGTGTGTACTGGAAAGACAGTTTATGTTTGTGCAATCCAACTTACTACGTAGTATTTCGAGTTGCCAGCGGACGTTGCAGCTTGGTTGCAACCTCGACCGCCGTGGTGCTACTCTCGTCGAGCAATCATTGTGTCAATGACGAGCTGGTCGTCATTGTGTCACGTGGTGACTATCTTTTGGCACTATTATGGGAAGTCATTTGATATGCCCTTACCGCCAATGGTCGCATTGGTCCAGCAAAGAAGCAACGGTTTTGATCATGGGTCTCCTGACTGTTAATTATTGATTTGCACTTTGTGGTGATGTTTAGCCCATGAAGGAGGTCTCGCCCTCACCATCGTTGCATTAAATGGTCACCCAGTGCAGCGAAAGCACGAGTATTTTCAAGACACAAATGGTCGTGCTGGTAAATCAATAAATCCAAGACGACCAGTGCAGACCACATCACCCCCAACCAACATACTTCCTTTTGTTCTGGTTGAATTTTTATACTTCAGTTGCCAGGCTAACGGCAATAATTGCAAGTTGACCCACTGCATGCAAGAACATTGCACGCTCACGGAAGCCGAGGAGCACCACACAGAAGAAAAAAGTGGTGACCGTGGACCTTCCTCGGCTGATACATTGGCCGAGGAAGACCATGCCACCACATTTTTCTGAAACAAAATGTGGCGCCGTGAGATTCATGGGCACGCACAATGGCCGGCATTGCCAACACCGCCACATTGTCGAAACCTGCACATTCACTCGAATCATTAAAATGAAATAACCTTATAATTTAGTAAGAAAACATACATGAAAAACCCAAAAATCCCCAAATTCAATATATCCCTAAACAATGGAATTGGGGAAAATAGATGATGAAAAGAACCCTCGATCGTGTTATCAAGACTTATATGTGATCTTCTTGCTCCTGAGCAATGTACGTGCTGTTCGCAAATCGGTCAGTTGCGGTATTCGTGTTGGTGAACACCTTCATTTCAAGTTCGTGGACGCGCTTCTTGAGATAAGAAACCTCACCCGCAAGCTGCGAGTCAATTTGCTTGGTTGATGGCGACAAATTTACGCTTCTTACGAGTGCAGCAGAAAATGTTTGGAGGTCCATGTGGCCCAATAATCGTACTCATCGGCATGAAAGCAAGATAAATGGTTCTGCAAGCTGTTGTACGCAAGGACTGGGAGCATTTCCGTTGAACAGTTATGAATATGACACACATATTTTAATGCCTTGGCAGGCATTTCCTTTGGACGCAAAGCCTCAAGTACCCCTTTGGCTTTGCCTTTCGCTCGCGCAGAGGGAACTTTGAGTGCCTTGGGTGTAGCAACGCGCTTGCCCTTGGCACCGCCTACTTTCTTCTTGATGGTTGCGTTCTTTTTCATTTTTTAATGCAAAGCTTATTGATGTGAAAATTTGGATTGGTAAAAGAGCACTAAGTACACTATAGAATCATTTATGTCGTTAATAGTGTGAACTATAGTAAAACGGAAACATATATGACCCATGCGTGACTTGAACCCGGAACACAACATAGTATCCCGGACGAAAAACCACTAGACAAATCGACTTTTCATAACGCTGTCAACATACTTCCTCTGTATTGGAATACTGTGTGCATTTGACTTCGGTGTGACCCCAAAAATTCAATATTTATCCAAAATCGATATTTCAAATCACATTCGAAAGTACAATGAAAAAGTAGAGGGAACGTTCATTGATGGTTCGGCGGGAAGAACCCAAATTGGTGGTGAAAATCGACATCGTCTTAATAATGCCAATCGAATAAAAATGCAATATAGATCTTTAATATTTCAAAAGTAGGGGACTCACTCATAGCTCATATCTCAATTCGCCGCCATGGATGTCGCCCCCCGCGAATCAAGGGATCTCTCCGAAGCAACAAAGATGACTATTGTCCATGTACTTCACGCGTCTATAAAGGATGGAAAGCTTGCCCATGGCGCAATCGCAAGAACAGTAACGCACTTCAAGCTGCACCGCAACACCTTCGCGAACGTGTGGAAGAAGTTTAAGCAAAGCGACATGTCATCACTCGGCCGCGTCGGATGCAGACCCCGATAAAACGAACAGAAAGTGATTGAAATCGTGCGCAAATTTTCCCAAAGCGCAGCGAACATCAATGTGATACTTGATGGAAGCGACCGGCTTGTCCCTGTACGTCTTGAACAAGTATCTCAAGGCCGGAACGATCCAACGACAATCATCACGACTTAAGTCGTTGCCCACGGACGGCGACAAGTTCGCCTGCATATCGTTATGTCGTTCGCATGTCGACCGCGATGTCTGTCGCCCAGAGCTGGACGTCGGCCGTCGGTCTCGTCGAATCCTCGGTATGTGGGACTTTATCTATCAGGACGAAATCTGGCTCAATGCCGACAAGGACTGGCAAAGGTTTACCTGACGGCGGGCGAAGTTGCTGTGCGACGTGCGTGCAAGTCCAAGTTGTATATTCTAAAAGTTACGTTCCTTGCCGCTGTCACTCTACCAAGATTCGACCACGTACGCGATGACATGTTTGTTGGCAAGATTGGAATGTGGTTGTTTGTTACCTACACACCGGCAGTCCGGCCGTCGTGGAGTCACTGAACGTCTCCGCCGACGTGTACCAAGACTACGTACTGCACAAGGATATTACAGCTATCAAGACAAAATTTCCAAGTTTCATCAAACGCGTTGACCTGCAACACGACAATGTGACCCCTCACGCGTCAATCAACTACGTTGTTCTTGAAGCGGCGTCCATTGACGGGTGGAAGTTTGTTGTCTATCGGCAACCGCCGAACAGCCCGGACGTGAACGTCCTGGATCTTAGTTTCTTTGACTCGATCCAGGCTCACCAGTACAACATCGTCAACTACTCTGTGGATGATGTTATTCATTCCACGTTGCTCGCCTTCGACATGTTGAGTGTCGAAAAGCTAGAAAATGTGTTTCTTTCCTTACAGGCTGTGATGCGATTTGTCTTGGAACATTGTGGAGATAACCACTTCAAGCTTCCTCATCGTAACAAGGATGCCTTACGTCGAGCCTGGTCGTTCATGATGAATCTCTCGTGCACAGTGTCGTTGCTCGATCAAGAAGACATGGAGTCGCATTAATAGATTTTAGCCAATAATAATAGTACATTTCGTATTCGACCAATCACATCAATGTGCACACAGTATTTCAAACAGAGTGTGATTTTGATATGCACACAGTATTCCAATACAGAGGAAGTATATAGTATATTAATAGACTAACAGTAAAAGAGATTCCGGTCTTGTCTACGATGAGACTACCACGATCATCAGATGCATGTTATGATTCCCGCACTCTGAGCTCAGAAATATTCGGAATAACATTATATGGATAAAGAGATATTTATTGGTATTATCATACCGATATATGTTTGTCTCTCATATTGGGGTATTTTTTGCTATTATCATACGTGTACTTTAGTCGTCGACAATGTTGGAGTATTATATGGTATTATCATACCAGCAAGATGGTGTCTTCGTTTTTTAGGGTCGAGTTACCTTCGCATTACGGCGAGCGCATCATTCTCATGAACACAACAAGAACATGTACTACCTCCATCCAACAAAAAGTTCACAGATTCGCCAAATCCGATTTCCAAGAAAAGTGCACGAGTTTCATATCCGGAAATCTCGCATTTAATCACATACAAAAGTCAAATGAATTATACAGTTATTTCCAACGCGTGAGCAAGATCGTCGAGGGCTTCATCTTCAACTTCAACATCGTTTCCAACAGTCAGTTTTTCAATCTGACTGCAGACATCACCGAGCTCCATGCTTTCTATTACCTCCCGTGCAAGAGTGTTCATGTGAGCTGAGTAATCCACTGCACTGACAACCAGCACTCCACAAGTCTCAATCACACAACACTATCACAGGGAGTCGTCCCTGCACACATTCACACATTACACTTCTTTTTTTAAATGTGGGATCTTGTAGTCATTGCATCCGCCAATACGAATGACTTCTTGCAGGCAGCTCTAGAGAGTAATAAAGTTTTTGTTCAGAGTGCTCATCTTGACGTCAGTCCACGCCGCTTCCGTCGCCACCACGATTTCTTCGAAAATTGAAGACTATTTCTCAACTTGCGGGGTTTGAATGGCTCGAAAAAAGCCAAGATCTAAAAAACGTTCAGATCCGGCGAGTTTGGCGGTTGACGCACGACTTGCATCATCCACCCATCCGCAGCGCAAGCGAAGACAACGTCGCTATCCATTGGCGGCACGTGCTGTCTCGCATTGTCATGTTGTATCTTCACCGACCTCGTACCATCCTTGGGCCACTTGGCGCGTATCGCTGGAATGACCTTCTCGAGCAGCATGGTCTTGTACGTGTCGCGAGTCACCGAGACGCTTTTCATCACTGGTTTCCCAGCAGAACGACGAGCGCTCTGATCAAATAGCTGGTGCAATCTCCGTGAAATGTCATGTACCAATCTTGCCGTCGAACCACTCTTGACGGGGATTGTCCCACCGAGGATGAGCGACGGCAGATAGGAAAATGATCTTCAGGAGGTGTCGCTTCGACTTGCACGAACGGTCACTCCGTTGCTGTGAGATTCTTCTTCTTTGTGCCTTTAAGCATATTTGAAAGTAGAGTGAGTGGTGGGGGGGCTGGAGAGTCTGTGGTCGATCAGCCACAAAGGTGGCACCGAGATTTTACCTGATAAACCGACTCGATTTATCCGGATATGTCCATGTAGGTACCGCAGGGTACTTAATATATGCAGAAATGTATTTGAAATTTGTATTTATTCTTTCAAAGTGTTTTGCATATTATTTTGTTGGTATACACGCTTCCAATTGCTGTCTTTTTGGTAGCCCACATTCTCGGGATTCATGGGTGTGCTATTTTCGTCGAAATTGTTTCTGGTTGAGGAAAAAACTCAAAAATTCAAACAGCAGCACTTTTTCTTGGATGGAGGAAGTATATTGTTATGTTTATATGCCATGAATGGCTCAATTTGATCACGTAGACGAAGCAGAGGCAGAAAACATTGCAACATATTTGTCTTTGTCACTGGGAAGACGTTTAGGGCGGTATGAGCAGGTGTCCATGACAGGACGGTTGCGATTGACAACGAAGGGGTCGTTCACGTCGAGCTGCAATACACTATGACAGGCACCGGTTACTATATCAAAAATGTAGCGAGGTACCATTTCGTGACACTCTTCTGCGCCATACACTTGAAGATTGTCGTAGGCGAAATCAGGCACAGAGAATGGACTCAGTCATGTATAATTTGACCTCTGGCGATCAAGAACGCAATCTCATCCGACACACTAATACTATGACAATGTAGTACTACAATATTACATCATAGCGTAGAAACTATATCCCCATAATGAGTTCGACATTATATTGGGCGGCACGATAATATCGGATGATACCTACAATAGAGTACCATAATTTCACAGATTTGAATGATGCGTTTTCTCCTAGCCTTTCCCGCATATCCAATAAAACGTAGGAATGTGCAAGAGTTGCCAATGACCACAGGATTGATTGAATTTTGATTGAATACGGTTGAATATTGTTGTTGCATCAATGATAATGTTGAAACAACATAGTGCTGTATCATTTCCTTTTTGTTTCTTTGGCAAGATGGAATTCACGGACAGCACCAAGGAGCGGTTGGCAGCAACGATTCAACGGCGACAAGAACTGCGCATTATCACCCCTCCACATTTTGCCGCTCGCGTTCAACTTCAGCAAGAGAGACGACTGCAAGGCAAAGGACGTGCGTATAGCGATTCTACGAAACCCAACTTGGCGGTCGAACCGAAGATCGACACGAAGAAGGACAAGCCTGTCACGCTTTGCCATTCAAGAATGTCGTCATTCTCCTCGAAGCCGTTTTGGGTATTTGTTCGCGAATGCATTCGAAGACATGGACACGACAAGCTCGAATTTCTTGCTTGCATCTATTGACGGCCACATTACCAAGGCATCTCGATTTTGCGACTTCCCCTTCAAAACATTGGAGCTTCAAGCCGCACGAAGAAGCTTTTTGTCATTCGTGAAGAAAAGCAACCACCAAATGCTGACCGTCCGACATCCAATGGAAGTCAAACAAGCTTTGGCTTTGAGCCAGTCTCTGTACCTTGATGTTTCAAGATGGTAATGGGAGGAACAAGTGCCGCTACAATTATTGGTCACGTACACAGTTTTGGCAAGGATTGTTGATGCAAACGTGCTTGGACTCATCCGATATGGACTCTTTCAACGTTGAGGTACTTTTGAATTGTTTTAATCAAAACTGTTCTTGCTTTGTTAACTAGTAGGGCCAAGTGGCACTTCGCACAAGGCGTACCTCGATGAAATATTTCCGTCAGTTTTTGGATCAAGCGAGGTTGTATTCAAGGTGGTCAAGAATGTCAATGACGACAACTTGGTCTCAGCATCGAGATACGTCCAAATGTTGCACTTGTGCGCACGTTTGAGCGTTAATTTCAACGAAGCATTTGGGCAACATGCAATTAAGTTTACAAGTCTTATCGTTGTTCAACTCAATCCCGATGCATTCAATCGACTCCAGCTACGAAAACCAGATGCCAGTATGGTGCCATGATTAAAGCCGGCACAATTCAATACCCCGAGTTGTCTTACGAATCGTACACTAGGATAGCTTTGAATTGTTGAGAAGCGAGTGCGCCGAAAGTTTCGGAAATTCGTCGACAACAATGGAAAGCTCATTCGAAAAGACCCATTGAAAAAGCAAGAACTAACCGAAACATTTGCGCACAAAGCATTCATTACAAGTTGACAAAGACATATGGCATTGGATATGCAAGGAGCGGACGGTATTTTTACTGACATAGTATGGGCATCTGCAAGTGGCTCTCGACAAGATTGGGTTCAGGCAAATTTAGATAAATCCGTCATCAATCAAT
The DNA here is from genome assembly GCA_009835185.1 of Aphanomyces stellatus. Lineage (NCBI taxonomy): Eukaryota > Oomycota > Saprolegniomycetes > Saprolegniales > Verrucalvaceae > Aphanomyces > Aphanomyces stellatus. The sequence continues at coordinate 8,369 of VJMH01000227.1, forward strand.
ACCTTTCTAAGCACATCTAATGAACCAAGTCTGGCGGCAGAAGGTTCGACAATTCGACGCACAGATCTCGTATTCTTTCCAAGCGCCTTCGTGACGAGGACCAGTTGAATCAACTCTACTAATCTAAATATAGCGTTTCAATTGTTTTGTGCTAAAGTCCACGGTATTTTCAGTCAAGTATGGGGAAGCCACCAGTCCCAATACCTCCAAGTTAGTTGGGCATACGAATACAGTGAACGGGGGAATTTAAGCTACACCGAAGATCACCATTACATTATGAAATACTAACCAATCAGCATGAAGTAATCGAACCAAGCAAATGTATTTGCCAAAATGCACGACCCGCCAATTTATTTTATGAAGCGCGCCTAAGCATTGCACGCATCCTGCAATGTGGCCACTTCGTGTTTGGAGCCATGGAAGAAGGCGTGGCGACCAGTCCCAACGGCTCCAACAAGGCCCACCGCCAGACATACACTATATCGTTCAAAAGAAAGGCGCTTTCAATGCTTAAAGACATGTCTATCCGCCAAGTTGCAGCCTTAATTGGAGTGCATCATACCACAATCATAATCTGGAAACGCCGTTCGAACGAGCTGCTCGCATTCAAGGGCAACAAAAAGGGCTCAACCCTTCCCGGAGCTGGCCGACCCACCATCATCCCAGAACCCCAGACGCTGCTGGAGTTCATTCAAGCTCGCCGCCACCAAAAACGCGCCTTAATGTGCACACACATGATCAACTTTCTCAAGCAACACCATCAAGCCTGGATCTCAACGTACATGGCACGACAGAAACCGGGGTGTGGCTACAACAACCTGTTGTCCCTGCTTCAAGACTTCTGTGGCCGACATGGCTACACGCACCCACTGGCGTGCAAAGCGAAGAAGGTGCTTACCGAACTGGAGAGCACGCGAGACGCGTTTTCGAAGGAATTCCACGGCAAGTACGGTTCTTACGACGACAGCAGCGTCTACAACGTGGACGAGACTGGAATTCAGTTCGACATGCCACCAAGATACATCTGGTCGAAGCGTGGAAGCGGCGCCAAGTAGTCAAAGGGAGAGAAGCATTCTTACCGCATGACTGCGGTCCTCACGATTCGCCGCGATGGCTCAAAATTGCCAATCCTTTTCGTCATCAAAGGCCAAGCTGGCGCTGTGATCGAGTCGAATGAGTTCCAAACGTATCCGCCAGAGCACCACTACGCGATGCAAAACAAGACATTGATGGACGGCGACGTATGGGAGCAGTACCTGTGGAATGTCCTGGCCGAACGCATTGAGCGACCATCGCTGCTTGTCTTGGACAATTCCGAGTCACACGTCAGCGAGACCAGCATGGCGACCGCCGAGCTGCTTGGATACACCGTCTGTTCCCTGCTACCAAATGCCACGTCACACTGTCAGCCACTTGATGTCTCCATTATGGCGCCGTTCAAACGGCACTTACGTGATATGTGGATAGCGGAATATGCCGTCGAGGGAGACATCAACGACATCGACTGGTTCTCTCCTAGTGCGAAAGTCAAGAGGATCACGATAATCAAGCGTGCGAATCGCTTCGTCTCGTCGAGAGCTATCGATTGCAACTAAAAACAATTATGGGAGACGAATGGCGGCGAAAAAACACCATGAAGGTCACTGGCGTCTCCTGACAAGTAATTCGGTATTCCATGACACTACGGATTTGGAAGGGCCTTGAGAAAGCTACCGCGTACTTGCTCAGGTGTGATCATGTCCCATGCCTTGGCGGCCGTACCGGTTTTATCGTATTTGGACAATGAATGACGAAGTTATGGACAAAATACGATTTGTATACTGTATACTTGATCTCAGGGCCCTTACTTTTGCAATTTATTTTATTTTTGACGGTGTATATCTTCCAGCTATTTCATCGGTCAACATATCCTCCAAAGTTCGTAGATGTTTCTCCAATCATGTTCGCAGAATGCATTTTACTTCGAATCCCAGTGTATCTTAAATTCCCCCGTTCACTGTACTGGAATTAACCACGCAAGTCATGATGTTAGGAATCGGTGTCTTGGGGGGAAAAATTCCACAGCATACCATGCATGCCGCTTCGTTGGCGTTTGACTTTTGTTGATAGTAAATGCAAATTGTTTTTGCCTCCTCCTAACGACCAAACAAGGTACTCCGGAGTATGACTTGGTCGTGTTTTTATTGTGGTTTGAGTACCCTGAGGTTGATGCCCACGCCAAGGTGTTACTTTATGGTATTTGAATTCTTAATTTAAATCACCTCGAGTGAATCTCGATAATTATTTTGGCGGCATGGTCTTCCTCGGCCGATGTATCAGCCGAGGAAGGCCCACGGCCACCACATTTTTCTTTTGGCACTTGTTGTACGCCATGACTAAAAGCCACAATTTGGCTTGAATCCTTTTGGCTGCCGCTGAGACTCAATGTTGGGGGCGATGGTGAAGTTGATGCGTTGAGCCGGAAATACTGTGTTGAGTTCCTGCACTGGGGACGTCAGGGAGTGGTTGTTTTGTCCGAGATGGAGGGTGCGATTGAGATTGGATTATTGCGTATATATTTGGACCAGCAAACAAAGGCATCATGGAGAATTATCTGACCAATGGATAAATATATGTCATGTTAGCTACCTGGACTGGATCTGTGCTTCATGGGATTGGCTGATGTGAGAGTGGGACGTCGACTCAGACGGCGATCTGCATGTGTTCCACGAGTCCATTTTTACCACACGGCGCAGTCGGCGACGGAAATGGCGACAATGATGGACCCATCGTTGGTCATGCGCGCCATCAAGGAAGAGGCGGCGGCGGAGCGGAAGCTCAAGCGTCGGGTGAAGCGGCGCGAGTACATCCGGACAATGATGCAGCAGTACCGGCAACGGGAAAAGCAAGACTTGGCAAGGCTGCGGGCTGAGGTGGCCTCCCTCGAAGTGGAGCTGCGGCACCTCGGAGCCAAAGAACGAAATGTGAAGAGCGAGGCACGACCGCACGACGACACCACACTTTCGTGGAAGGATGTAGCGCTGGCCTTGTTGGGCGAGCGGCAGCTCTCCTTTAGCGAGAAGCAACGCCTTGCGCGTCAAGTGGCCCATGTGTCGACCATCGCGTGGGAGATGAATGAGTGGGTCGCTGTGCATTGTCCCCCGCTGCACGTACGTGCGCTGTTTGATACAAGTTATGACTTTGCTTTGTAGATGTCGCCGCGTCATGACGTGGCAACGTGGCGCGATGTAACGCTCTTGGCCAACCCCGAGTCCCGCGGCCTTGGCAAGAATTGGATACTCGAGCAAATGCACCACAACACAGAGTGTACGTTT
>VJMH01000228.1:0-10345 GCA_009835185.1 Aphanomyces stellatus
GTTCAACGGCGTCTGCTCGCTCAAGTCGACCCTCGAAACCGCCTCCAAGAAGTACGGCGTCGTCTCGGCTGCTCGTTCGTCCAACTAAGTTTCTCAAAGCTGCCATTTTGGGAAATATATATATTTTGTAATATCTAATGATTTGATTCCATTTGCTTACTTCTAGTCGCGACCAGTTCAAGAAAGTAGTTGGATATTGTCTTGTTTTCTTATGTTGTGCTCGGTGCGGAGGGACACTGGTGGGTGTAGATTTGTGATCGCACTGTATGACGTTCAAGGGGTGCTTAATCCAAGCTTCAGCGCCCCGAGAAGATTGGCATTCCATTCTGGCCATTGATGGAATCAACTTGCGCTTTTGTCCATGTTGGATGTCGCTCGAACTTTGACCGATCCCACAGTCACGTAGGTCAAACAGCTTGAAAATGGTGACTTCGTGTGTTGCTGGAGGGCCAAACGAGAACGTAGGCTGGGAGATGACTGTCACTGGTCTTGCTTCACTTGGATCGCATCGCAGGTCTTCGACATGCAGCGATGATGGTGATGCCGTGAAGAAACGTCGTCTGATTGCCCCCAGCGTCGCGGTTGGCATTCCATTCATGACGTCGAACCTTTGTTGTACCTTGACAACCATGTACACAATTGATGTCGTTCCCAACTCTCATGGTGTTGTTTCTAGGGTCGTCGTAGGACCCGACTCGACCACCGCCATGGTCGCCAACCACCGACACGCAGCACGTTCTTGTGCAAATATCGTACCGTGTTTTGATATCTTCATGCCATGGTACGCATATATTACGCGTGCATCCGCGCTTTGTGTCCAAGGTTGGCGACGATGGAGCAGGTTACAAGCGAATATGAAGGAAACGACGATTCAGCCAACGTGTGATGTAGTTAATTAAACACAGTTTTCACGTCCGATGATTTTGTGGTCAAGGACGTCGTCACTGACCAGTCGTTGTGGCATGAAGACGAGCCAAGGTTATGAGCGACCACCGCGGCCGCGGTTGTCCGGTCGCTTGGATTTTTCGGGGCTGTGTTTTGTCCAGCGAAAGCATGACCACGTTGCTTTCGCCTTTTCTTGGAACGACGTCGTTCGATTGGTGAGCGTGGTGCGCGTCGGGGGTGCGTGCGGACATCAGGAGGGCAAGTATTGAATTCTGCAGTTGTCCGAGAGACCTCAGCACGACAAAGCTCTTTGTGTCAATCTTTCCACGTTATCACAGTCATTAGTTCATCTTCAATCTTCCTGCCTTAATATCCACGTTGGTTGGTTGCGCCGCCAAGACCAATGATAAGATGGTGAGCTTCGCGATGTTGGCTTAATGTCATTTGGTCCTATTCATGGCGCCAAATACGACAATTGTTTTCGGCCGACCGTCCAGTCAAATGATACACCATCGGTCGTTCCCCCCCTCGAATTGATCGTAGCGCATGGCATGTGCAAGTATTTACAACATGACTGCGAATGCCTCAGTCCATGGCGTGGTCAAATCCCACCTCCCCGATATATACCACCGCCAATCGAGAAAGGGATATACCCTGGCTGCCATAGCATCTCTAAACATTCCATCGTGGCTAATGATTGTACTGCAAGTGTACTGATGCATTCTGCAGTCACGTTGCTCAATTGTTACGTTTTGAATGGCTTTCCGCATTCACCCGTTTAGATACCTACAAAATGGAGACCTTGTATTTGTACACTTTTTATTTCTGCCAAAATTCAAATTGCTGCGATGCGACCCAGCTACTCGAGACTGGATGACACGTCCACAACTGCGGCGTGTTGTCTTCGGAGGCCATGTCGAGGCAAAAACCAGAATGTCCCGTGTGGCGAAGTTGGTGTGTCTTGGTGTCGTACTTCCATTTTTGGTTGGCGTTGCCGCCGTCGCAGGGCCAGACATGTACGATGCCGCCGTCCCATGGTTGGTACGCGTCCAAACACACATCCGTTTGCGTCGACGCTTCCCACGACACAACGAGCGAGCCGCGGATCGTCCACTGGGACGCCCAGTCGTACACCCAGTCGTCGCCCCAACGCCCGTGGAACTCAACGTTGCGGTCGTCGGTCACAGCCAACACTTGGTCCGACTGGACAAAGACAACACCCTTGATGTCGGTGGATGGAGGCGGCGGCGGCGGCTGGGGCTGGGGCTGCGCTTGGACAAATTTCCACTGGCCGTTGGAGGTCGCGAGGCCAAAATGTTTTTCAAAGTCGCCGAGTTTGGTCGGGTTGTCATGATACATAAAGTACGCGGGCATGGTGCCGCCGTTGCCATGGACCCAGTCCGCCACTTGGCGAGCAAACTTTTCGGCCAGGTCAAAGCTGGGCCAATGGCTCTGGAACTGCGAGCCATCGGTGGGCCAGCCCGTCTCGGTCACGACGGCTTTGCTGCCAAATTGACGGACGAGAGTCGCCCAGCGCGCATTCAAGTCTTGGATGGGATCGTATGTGGACACGGCCGACGCGCTGAAAAATGGATGGATGTTAGCGCCCACGACGTCGCACTCGGCAGCCAAGGCGGTCGCACCCGCCCAGTCACCATCGACTTGGACAGACCCGACGGGAACCCAGCCAAAACCAGCGGCCGCCAGCTTTTGCTTCATTTGGCGCACGCGGGTCAAAACTGCCCCTTGGTTCCAGCCATTGTGAAGCTCTTCGTTTCCGACAAAGACGGTTTGGACCGTGGACGGATGCCGCCGGACGCCGTCCACGACCGCTTGCATGTCGGCCGCGACACTTGCGTCGTCCGTTTGGATCCACACGCCGGCGTGGATGCGAAGGCCAGCGTCGGCGGCGGCGTCGATTGCGTTGCGAAACCCACGGGTTTGGTACGTTCGGACGCCCGTGAACCGCTGGCGGATCGTTTTAAAGTGCGCGTCAATGTGTGAGTCGTCGTACGAATCGTAGCAGACAGCAAAGTCGTTGCCTGTGCCGACTAATGCAGCCGTGGTGGCGGTTGAGGATTGAAAGAGGACAAGGCCGAGGGCAGTGCCCCCCACGACGAAGAGACTGGCGACGAGCCCGAGCCACTTGCGGGACGACTTGGCTTGCTTAGGGGGCGCCGAGGCGAATTCGAGGTCTTCATTGGGAGTGAGCACGTCCATGTACACCGGGCCAGGCAAATTGAAGAATGAAGCAATTGGTTGCAAGGTGCATTCGAAACCGATCGAAATCCGACGGAGATGAGTCGGATTCATGCTTCTGTGGATCAGGATCGTCACGCGCGAAGCTTGTCACGGAGATTGCCAGGCGACACATGGGTCATCGTGGCACCTGAAACGGCTCAAACGACCCAACAACACCAAAATGGAATTTTGGCGTTGAAAACATGGCCGAAGAGGACGATGGGGAAGTCATTGTACTTTAAAATTGGGCAAAATGGGTAAATTCCATGTACAAAGTAACGGGGATGATCGATCTCGGGAATCGTTACAAGTCGCGCACGCCACGCATGTCGCGAATTTCAAAGGTTATAGTTTGAGCATGCAAAACGACATTATCCAAGCAAGGTAAATACGGAATCCAATAAGGCTGTTTCAGATCGTGAAATGCAATAAAATGCACCCTGTTAAAGGAACCCAATAGAAAAAAAGAGTGTTCAAATAAAAATACAACTGGAAATGACCAAAAATAGTCGGATTCGACATTCACTGCACGAACTCGGATGGGAAAGTTGACATTGCAGCTTTGGTGGTGGATGTCGGTGCGATCACCTTTGGATTTACTTTCACAAATGAACCAACATGGGGGGTCACTGGACCAGAATCCCAGATTAGATTGAATGTTCGTGGACTTGTCTGCGGAGTTGTAGCGCATGCAGGCGCCTCCTCGGTATATACTCTTTTTTGCACCACAGGGACACTTTTTAACAGCAAGTCAGGCCCGACTGGCATCGACAACAGTTTTCAGTATTCGATTCAGTCCTTTCTTTGGCTATTCTTCACTGTCAAAAACGATTCGAATCGCCAATTCTGGGCATGACTTCGATTTTACGGGAGATAATGACTTGAGGGCGAAGATGGCAAGTAAATGGTCGGTACCCTGGAACATTGAGCTTCGATGGGGGCTTGAAGTTCAATTGAAGCTTGGACGCAATCTCGCCTGCCCTTGACTTAGAATGGACATGACCGCACTCTGTCTGTCGTCAGGATTCTCAGCCATGCGCTCGTGCCCAAGGAAGAGCAACATCTCCGGCGCCATCCATCGGAACATCACGACCACCACCGTCATCGCATCGCGATTCACGACTTCGTTGGCCGATCCAAAATTGGCCAATTTGGTTTCCTTGACTCAGTCCAAGATGATATTACAACGACTTTGGTCAACACAAGCACAAGTTGCATGGGAGGGTCCATGTTGTTCCTCCAGGACATAATGAGCGGACTCCTTAATCGACTCGTGCATTGCATGGATAAAACGTTGGACGCCCAAGGGCGTAGGCTGGGTATCATTGTGGCTGCCATTGGTTCGTTCACCACCACGACAAGACTCAACGCGGACCCTCCCGTGGTTAAAAGATGCATGAGGGGAGTAACCAGTCGACGGCATTTCTGTGGGCTTTTGTGGCTGTACCTATCCGTTTGTCACCCGACGTGAGGTACTAGTACTTGTAGCTGTGTGCGATACTAGTATTTTAGGAATCGTTGGATGGTAGTTCTGTGTGTTGACTGTGGTGGCGTGGTCAGAAAGGATGTGTTGCACCGATTTGCTTACCATTTGACTGTGACGAGGCAGATTTTCGACAGAGCGCTGCGCGCCAAACTTGGAGTGACTGAGTTCAGCTTTCAAATTTAGTCAGTTTCAATAGCGCAGGCCACAACCCCAACCCTAATCGACGATGCCACTAAGGCATGGGTGTGACTATGGGACTGTATGTTTGATGGCTCGAAACGACCAAATGCAATGCATATCAAGACGGTAGTGATTAACGCCTTTGTCGAGTGGTTGCTAATTGAGCGAGTCAGCGTGTCCATCAACGCTAGAGGACATAAGCCCAGCTGCAGGTTAGCCGCCTCCTTCTCCGACTTGTTGTCGCCTCACCGTACATGTACGTATTATTTTTTTAATATCCTTGGACGAGTTGTAAACTTATCCTTGGACGAGTAGCAGGGAGTGGTTCAGAAGACGTTGGAAAAACTCGACAAAATGGAACACTGAAATGCATGAATTTTTTGTTGTTGGTGATTTCGTGTATATTATAATAAAGTATGCAGTTGGAAAATATTTGATCAGACTAGGTGTTTTTTATTTGCCGTTGGATCCATTCAAAATGATTTGAAACGATATCATTGGTTATTGTTTCGAAGACTGTTTAAGTATTTACGAGAACCCCGACTTTTTAGAATTATAAAAATACCACCGGTGCAACTCTGTCGAGTATTTCCGTCGTTATGTTTAACACAATCCACGGTCGTCTTTGTCTTGACCACGATGTCCAAATCAGTTCCTTCTCGTCATCTTGTGTTTCGCGCATGGCCTTTGGTCGGAGCGTTAACTATCACTTTCAAGTCCTCCGACCAATTCAATTGTCCTCCGGCTAAGCAAATTGAAACGAGAAGCACAACCCCCAAGAAATATAATGTCGATTAAATTCAATTCTTGACACAAAATCAAAATCAAAATATTCTCTTCAACTCAATGTTCATGAAATTGAAAACTTTTCATTCTCGAGTCAATTTGTCGACCTTGCATTGGTCGCACACTTTTCGTCTTTCTTTCGAGTTTGGCCTTCCTCTCGATTTCGCACCATTTTCAGAGTTTCTATTTGCGAAAGTCCTTCGAGAGATACGCCGACGGCCACCCCAAAAGTGGACTTTAAATTGACAGTTTACGTTATTCGATACCAACACTCTTTGGTGGCCAGCCACCAGCGGCAAGTTGGCGCCAAACACATCAGTAAATTCGAAAGAAAAATAACATTTTTGGATTATTCATGCACTGCAGTATGGTATTGGTCATGGTATTTGCATTTTGGTGTATGAAATAATGCAAGTACTAAAGTACCCAGTCCGGAGTAGAAGTTTATTTTATAGTTTTAATAATGACATACACTCCGACTCCACCATACTTCTGCGAGTAATGGCAAATGAGCTGCCCAGCAGCGGCTGAATCCAGTCCTGCTTTGATTCTTTTAAATCGAAACAGGACTGGTTTCAGCGCAGACATTAAAATGCCTGCGTAATATAAAATTATCAATATTTGAAATATTTGGCAAACTGCACATGAAATTGGAGCACTTTTTACTTTGAATTCGAATATATGTCTGAAATTGTTGCAAATTTGTTGTTGTTTTCGATTCAAATGCTAACAGTAAGAACAATTGAATGATGGTCGATGTTACCTGTATTTATTTGTAGTATACCCTGCATACTATATCTAGGGAATCACGCTCGTACCCATACATGCACACGAGAGAGAGACGTGGAAAACTGAAAGAGCCCAACAACTAGTCACGACGGCAACAAAACACCCCATCCTAAACAAACATATCCCCCACATACCATCCACCCAACCGCTCAACCCCCACACCACCACCCAGACCACCATACCCCTATACCCCCAAAAATCTCAAAGCCCGAAACCCCCCAAAACTCCAAAACGAGAGTCGACCCAATGCAATCCAATATCCAGAAAAAATTGCAAACCCATCCGTCATATGTTTCTATACAACAAAATAAAACCACAAGTTATATACTTGGTCAGAGTGGTACAGTTTCGTCCGGGAGCGGCACGGCGCAAGTTCCTACCTACCGCTAGGCCGACGAGAAAATACAATCAACCCCCTTTTCATGGAACGAAAAGACTGGGGCTCACTCATCGCCAAGCCAATGCCAGGACAAAATGATATATACACCCGACCTACGGTAGGCGCAATTTTGTCGGCATTTTAGCAGTCATCGCTCGCATGGTATTCCTCGCCAACTGATTCAAAGAAATACTAGTACAATTTTTTAAAATTGTATTTTTTTTGAAACTAAAAGTTTCAATTTTGCCTCGTTTTTTAAATGGCAACTGGGCTCGCCATCCAGTCCATGTTCCACGAGAGATACCATGTTCACGGCAAAATTCGGTCTGGTTCATGTCGAGGGACTCGTACAGGATGAGCATTCTCTGCTTCTCGCCCAGAGTGTACCATCGCTGTTGGTTTGGCATGAGTGTGTGGTTGTCCGATGATCTCTCAATAACAGCACGACGTGGTGCGCGGGGTTTGAAATTTGAATTCAAAACGACCAATCACATGTGGAGAATGAGTACTTCGTTTTCATTGGCTATAATACTGTGAATATTATGTTTTATGAGGCCTGCCACGATGAATATTATTACAATAAATTTAGAGGGACGACGGCTTTTTTCAGGAGACGGCTTTTTTCAGGAGACGGCTTTTTCCCGGGTTCTCTGTAACCCAAGTATCCAGGTGATTGGCATTTTTTGATTTTATTCCATTCAAAGGGGACAAATATTTCTTCCTTAACTTGGAATTTGTATAGCGTGATACAATAAATGCCTCCTCAAATCCTATAATACTAGAATGTAACGTCCTGAAACTGTCTTGCGGAAAATCCCAGGTGGCAGCGCGCGGTCGTCGCAATGTCGGTGGCGTTGGTGGCATTCTTTGATCGCATTCGCATCAGCGTTGCCACAGCTATGGCTGTGTGGCATTATTGTGTGCTATCTGCTGTCGCAATCGCTTGTTCGGCGACGGTTGCTAACTTCAATCCTATATACTTGTAAGTAACGTCCCGAAACTGTCTTGCGGAAAAACCCAGGTGGCAGCGCGCGATCGTTGTTATGTCGGTGGTGTTGGTGGCATTCTTTGATCGCATTCGCATCAGCGTTGCCACAGCTATGGCTGTGTGGCATTATTGTGTGCTATCTGCTGTCGCAATCGCTTGTTCGGCGACGGTTGCTAACTTCACGCCAGCGCCCACAGCACCCTTCTACTCAACTGCGCCCCCCCAGACCAACTTTGAGAGTACGTTGTTCAGCGACGTGTATTACAAAGGCGATGCCACCAAGGTTGCACCCGGCGCCGCGGTCCCCGATTTTACGGGCAACCCCATCGGATCCATTCGCCTCTCCAACTTTGCTGTGCTGGTGCTTTATCCTGGTCCCTCGTTCACGGGCGACCCCGTCATAATTGTCGATGAGTTTCCCGAGCCGTTGAACATTTCGTATCGTTCGTACCGCGTCCTTTCGCGTGTGGCCCTCCTGGCACAACTCCGTCAACAACTATCGACTGAAGACGGCCGAGGGTGCGGCGCCGACTGCATCCTCCTCTGCCCTATCGTGGCGTACGAGCTCTTGCCATGCAAGACATTGCATGTTGGAAGCAATATCTCGGATGTGGGTGCCTTTGGACCTGCGTGGCCAGTCTCGTTCATGGATATCCCGCCTGGGTGCGTGGTCGAAATGTTTGAAAATCCAAACTTCCGAGGCTTGAGGAAGTTTGAGTCGCCTGACTTGGGACCAGGGTATCCCATGGCAACGCCATTGTCACTCCGCACGTTCCGATCGGGCGATGTGCTGCCACCAGTGTCCGACTCTACCGATGTGATGGTCTTCAACGTCGACCCGTTCCAAGTGCCCCCATTTGCCATCAAATGTGGCGAACGCATGGCCTCCATGGCTATCTTGAGGCAGCTTGTGCCCGCCCCCATGCACTCGATCGACATTCCGCTCACGACCCGCTTGGTCGTATTTGACTCCCCGAGCTTCCAAGGCAACGCTACCACGTACACCGACACCACGTTCGACTTGTTTCAAGTTGCATTTCGGCGCCTCGTGCAATTTCGATCCATTCAAGTGGTGTGTGGGGACAAATCATTGCCCCCCATATCCACTCCCGTCTCGCCCAGTGAAACAGTATCATGCTTAGGCTCGACTGGAACGACGCAGCACTTTAAACGCGGTGTACCGTACCCCATGATTGAGCCGTGGACGTGCCTGACACCCTTTCAAGTCCCGCCCGGATTGGCTGTCGTCGGCTATGACCGCCCGTGGCTCCTTGGGGCCCTCGCCGTCTGGACCAGCGACCAAGTAACAGCCGAGAGCTTTCGTCCATGGACAGCCCGACTCCGATCGATGCAAGTGATGCGAGCCAGCGAAGCCCCACCCGACCCTGGTTTAAATTCCATTGCAGCAGATGACGACGTCGTGACCGTTCGGTTTGGAAACGTCAGTGCGCCATTCGCCTACGTGGGTCAAGCAGTGCCTGGTTTCGGGACATGGGAGCTGCCCTTCGTTGTCGCGTACACCATGCGCGACGATCCGTCACCCAGGGTCGACTTAATTCCATCCAAGGGGGTTGTTATGGTCACATACTCGGACTATAATTTCCAAGGCAATGTCACCGTATACTCAGCAGCTACACCGCTGGGCAACATCGTTGTTTCTTCATTCAAGTCGTACCAAGTGTTGAGGCAAGTAGACATTGGCTCAAACGCGACTGCCCCCGCCAATCCAACCTCATTCGCACCAGTACCACCTCCAGCATTTGTGGAATGTCATACTTCGTTGCCCAACCTCACGCCCATCTTCATGCAAGTGGGCGACCAAATTGGGCAGCTGATCCACCCTTGGGACACTCGTCTCGTCACGTGTCAAGTCCCAGCAGGTTTTGTGCTCGACGTCTTTTCAAAACAAGCGTACAGTGGCCGATGCTATGCTTGGACCTCCAATGTTGAATTTCAGGCCCCATGGAACACCACTATTCGGTCGCTTCGAGTTTGGAACGCATCACTTTGGGCCGCTGGCAAGTGCCGAGACATGGACAATGACATGACACTACAGCCAAACCATGGCGATAACTCCAACACTCCGAACGCCACGTCATTATCTTGGCTGTCGTATGCTATTGCTGCGGTGCTGACTATTTCCGCATTTGTGGTGGTGGTTCGCCGACGCTACAACACTAAACAAACGACGACGATATCTGACGTATACACGGCCGACATGACTCGTTCAATTTCCCAAGCCTACGAAAGCCTCGTTTGGGGGGACATGGATTTGGTTCGCTTGGATACACCCGCCTTGAAAATTATCTCCCCGCTGGCTACAGGTGCCAGTGGGTCAATCTCTCTCAGCCAATTCAGAGGGCAACCAGTCGCCATCAAGACATTGCATCACCCAACTCCATTTGCCATCCAACGCTTCATCGACGAAATTCTGTTTCTTGATCAACTCAAAAGTCCATTTATTGTCACGCTGATTGGAGCGATGTGGACCCATCCGACAAATGTGCAAGCTGTGATGGAGTACATGGACATGGGAGATTTACGATCGTATTTGGCCAAGACAACCTTGGATGGCTTTGGATGGCAACAAAAGTTGGAATGTGCTCGAAGT
>VJMH01000229.1:0-16452 GCA_009835185.1 Aphanomyces stellatus
CCAGACCTGAACGTCTTGGACCTCGGCTTCTTCGCCTCGATTCAATCCCTACAGTACAAGTCGATGAGTCGCACGGTCGACGATGTCATTCGCACGACACTGGCTGCGTTTGAGGCTCTGAGCTTTGACAAGCTTGAGTATGTCTTTCTCACTCTGCAAGCTGTTGCTGGTCTAGTCCTCGAACATGATGGTGGCAACCACTTTGCCTTACCATATCTGAACAAGGCATCCACGCGACGCACAAGTCTTCTGTTGGCGAGTTCATTTGGTGGCCTAGGGATTAACGACCAATAAAATCAATGTTTTTGCATGTTAGCCAATGATTATTGTTTGTTATCACTATTGTGGAAAAAGTGAGATTTCCCTCTGTTAACAGTAATGTGGGACAGAGGAAGTAGCTACAAAGGTGCAAAGCAGAATACATGATACCCACGGCAAAGTATTGGGCCAAGACAGCTAGCACTTAGGGGCACGTGTACACTGGGGCGCCGCCTTCACGGAGCGCGCCGTCTACCAAGTCGTTGGGAGTCTTGCCGTCGATGTAGTTGCCATCGGCATCCGTCTTGGTCTTGTCGTCGCTCAGGTACAACAAGCGTTCACTCAGTTCCAATCCCCCGGCTTTGGTTTGCATGTTGTTGGCCTTTGCAAAATTTAAAATGAGTGGCGTTGTCCAATTCGTGGAAGCTGTTGTTTAAAGCTGGAATGACCTTGTTAGTCGGAGACGTACCAGCCCATCCTTTTTCGATCACGACAATCGATTTCAACTCGAACAAACGCCTGCTGGATTTTACGTGCGTTCAATGTTTTGTGCCCTTGTGGAGTGGCCCGAATGGGACTAACAGGGGGGAATTCAATTCCAATTAAATCCAGGGTATCGTTGGGACGAACAGACCTCACAGGTGGTTTGAGCATCTCCTTTTAGATGCAATGAACAGCGACAAGAAGGACGATTGAGTCAAGGCCAAGTGCATGGCCTTGCACACTACATTTGAGTGGCACCCAAGAGTGGGTCAAATCCACAGTCGCCGACGAGGGCAAGAAGGCACCATCTACGGCTTGTTGACCACGTGGTGCCAACGTCGCGTCGCCGTTTGGCTCGATGATCACCAACATCATTTCGGATCAGTTTGAGATGTCGGAAGACGACATCACGGCCGACAGCGACTACACCCGCAACCAAGTCGCGACCAGTTTCGCCACCTACTATTGCTTTACGCTTCTTACTTCGACGTTGGTTGTGTTTTACCCAACCCAGAAGAAGATATTGCAAGAGAGAAGGGAGTACCCCAAGGTTGGCAGTGCCGCACTCATCGATGACTTTTTGCGTCTTGGTCATGGCCGTCACGTCCAACTTGTGACCATGTTCCAATCGACAAAGTGCTGCGATTTGCCGGCCACCACGATTGCAGTCTTGATTGAAGCGTGAACGTTCAATTTTGTGATGTTGTCTGACTTTATGCAAAGTTTAGCACCAATATTTTTCGTCTCACAAGTGGGCCGTTTACTTTGCCATTCGATTTAGGTGTTCCTTATGAATTCAATACCGGCACGACGAATGGAGGCCGCCTCCAACCTTAGATGTAGTGTTCTTGCGCGTCCGCAGGCACTCGCTGTTGACCAGAGAATTCAAAAGTGATTCATTAGAGGACGATCTAGCCATCGCGTGGCTCACACAGAGCTCGCGTGGCAGACCAGTTTACCTCTATAAACTAATATCCTCTCACAGCCATTTCTAGTCCCATACATCTACGTGCAGCCATTACTCTATAAATTAATACTTTGGCTTCGACCCACACAAAGTCGTATCGACTCACGACAAAAATGTGTGACACTATATTCTCCCCTGAGCGGCCGCACGCCGCTCTGCAACCTTGTCGCGCAGCGTCTTGAGTAGTCGGTCGAAATGGCTCACTCGCTTGACGTTGTTTTCCAATTCCCATGTGGACTCGTCTAGGCCATGCCACTTGACCAAATACTCAACTTCGGTCGCTCAGAGCCATCCAATTGGGCGTGATGCAATGGTAGATCTCGCGTAGCCAATCGCACAAAGTCGCCAACCTTGAACTTCACATGTACACGCTTCTTGTCGTAGTATTCCTTTTGTCGTCGCTGTGCTTGGAGTAGGTTTTCGCGTGCCAGGTCAATCGTTTCTTGGCGTTCACGGCAGAACTTGAGTTCGACATTCTCAAAGCCATATTCAAGATCCAATACCGCAAATCGAATGTGCGTCGGGCCATGAGTTTTCCTTGCTGTTGGAGCTTGGACAGGAACTTCAGATGGCTTGCGTTTGCCAAGGGACTCACTGACGCCATCAAACAGGAGATTTGGCAACTTTCGACCGGTGTAAGGGGTCAATCCATGGGACGATTGGACCAATCCCATATGGGCAAATTCCATCATTAGCAATAGGCCAGCCCAGTCATCACCATGATACGAGCACATGCAGCGCAATGAATCTTCGCGTGTACGATTGTGCCCATCGGTCTGGCCATCCGTTTGCGCTGGATAGGCCGTTGACTTGCTGTGCTTCCCCCCATTCGAGCCATAAGGGACTGCCAAAAGATCGACATAAGTTTTGGATCGCGATGGGAGATAACCACAACAGGGGGTCCATGGACAGCCACAACACGATCAAAGAAGATTGTTGCAGCACCTTCGGCCGTAACAGTCGTGTAAGTGGGGATGTACTTGGGGCGTTTGGATAGCTTGCATACCACAACCAAAATCATACACAGGCAAACCAGTCATAAAATCCATTGTCACAGTATGCAAACAAGATGGTGGGATAGGCAAAGCATCAACAAACCATTAGACTTCCGACTGCTGGACTTGTAACGCTGGTACGTCTCACACGTCACAACATAAAGATCGATGTCTTCGTTCATGGATGGCCAAACATACCATTGGGCCACAGTCAATTGTGTCCTTCGAACTCCAGGGTGAGCTGCCGATGGACTGTCGTGGAACATGGAGATGATCTCCGTCCTGATGATCGTCTGCTCGAACTTGTAATGGCCACACGCAATGCTTGGACTTGAAAAAGTATTAGCCATCTCGATGCGCGTAATTGGATCGCCCATTCTCATACCGCTGAAACGCTGGATCCTTCTTGTACGCCTTCCGTAGTCGTTCCTTGAAGGTGTCGCTCATTCCAACCATGGTGTAGTCCAGCTGTTGAGCGTGGTTGATGACGTGTTGCTGAGGAACACCAACCCGTATCCGCGGTTCCGACAGGACTCGAACCCAGGACAAGTCGGAATCTTGGGCCACAGACCTATCTCCCGTGGTCAGCGAGCTTATTCCTGTACGTGGAACTTCGATAACATGATAGTGGTGGTGTACACTGGGACACTTCAATGTGCACGGACCTGTCATCGATCCCGTGACCGCATTCGAGGTTGCAGTGTGCTCTGTTGCACAAATCCAAGTTTAGCAGTTTCCCATTGTCGCCACATTATTGCTGTCAAAAGTTGGCATAAATTGAACAGAGTCAATTTTCAACTACCAATCATAGGAGCCCAATCCAAAGTGTCAACTTTCCATTTGTGCTTTCTGATTGGTTGCTCGCAGTCCTGGTGCGCAGAAGTGTCAGTCGTCAATGTCGTTGTTTGCGTTGACCACAGTCTTCGTGGCGGCTGCTGTGGCCGAGGCCACAATTGACTGCGGTTGCCACCTCGTTCGCTGCGAGACGTCGCGTGGCATCCTCACAGAGTGCCAAAACCCCGCGCGGCGCGGCTGCTGCCATGGCATCGGCTACTGGCTCGACGAAACGTCGGACCAACGCCAATCGTGCTGCATGGACGCGACTGGCGCTCCTTTTCTCGTGCCTGGCGACTGCCCATTGGTGGTGACCACGGCAGTTGCACCACCGCCGCCGTTCCCATGTGTCCAAGTGAGTGTTGTGGGCGACGCAACATATTGCCTCATCACCGGCCCCGTGTGCAGCGCCATGCCAGGTTCGGTCTGTCCCCGACGTGGCGACGTGGCTATCGCAGACTGCACTTCCACGCTACCGAGCTACGATGTCCGCACGAAAACATGTGTGGCCAAGCGTGATGCGTCCTGTAAAGCGCTTCCGTCCGGTGGTGTTGGCTGTGTGTGGAACCCCGTCTAGGGTTGTCGTCTTCAATCAGGATTAAACCATAATGTGAGTTGTCGATGTGGGAACATCCAAAGCTTGGATTCGAATGTCGCACCCACGCGACCGTCGACGCACTCGTGGATGTGCTGGACGAATTTATAATTGCCACCACACACGAGAGGCGTGCGAGAGGATGCGATGGTGGCAGGTCGTGCCGATCGCCAAGAGAGCTTTGAGGTGCACCCTTTTGCGCTGTGATCATTGAACCCTCGATGGAGCAATGGCTCGCGACGAGCCGTGCATGGCGGGCGTAGTCATTGCGAGCGTTGTGGCAGTGTCAAGAGTTCGACTTGCTTGCTCCAACCTGTTGCAGCTACCACACTTCCTCGATGACCACCCATGAAATGATTACTCTTGTTGAGTTTGTTTAATGGTTTGTCTACATATCCCCTGGCCGGCAATCAACCCGCGGCAAAAGAACGGCAGCGGCGTTGGCGTTTCATGTTGGCAGGGCCAAACGGTTTCAGATTGAAACCGATAATGCGCGTCATTCGGGAATTTCTCGACAAGTCAAGCATCATCATGTCGGACAATGAAGTACGAAGCAAGTCTCCATGTGAGGTTAACCACCATGAGTGTAGGAAACCAAAGAGGATCATGTCGAGAAAGAGGTACAAAGCAAGCAACCGTGCCGTCACCATGGAAACTCAATGTAGGACGACGAATGGAAGGCCGGGCAATCGGTGCAAGTGCAACACGCAGACGACAAAGGTATAGCTCGCCCATTTAAACTCGATACGCCGTATGGCCATGTAGACAAATGGGTGAATGGAAAGATCTCACGCATACAGCGGGACGGCAATGTCATCGTCACCTACTCGACCGGTGAAAAGGAAAAGAATGTCGTGCCAAGTCGATTGAAGCGACGAAAGAAGAAGGCCAAGAAGTCTGTCAAGCGCAACGATGACGACGACGACGACGATGGTGTCAATGGGGTAGGCATGTGGTTGACGTGCGATGCAGTCACCGCTGGATAGGACGGCGAAAAAGGCGACACGACCGACCAAGGCAAACGCAGAGGCATGACCCTTGATTCCTCGATAAAGGAACATCCACCCTAACCACACAAGTAGGGTTTCCATGGTGGCCCCCCAAAACGACCTGGCATCGGAATCAACCAGTCATGTTTCGCGTCGACAATGTCCGAAAAACGGGGAAAATTAAACTTGTTCGAGACGACAACTGTGACATTGAACACGACAGCGACAAAGACCACGAATCGACCCATGTGCCTCTGGGTGACATTTCAGGTGTGGAAATGAGTGGCCAGGAATCGTCGGATTGTGGGCTCGCTCACTTGATTGAGTTCTAGCCGTCCGATGGTGGCATCGTCTGGTCGTTCCCCGCACGCGATTTAAAATCCAATCCAAAGTGCGATACGTCGACACCAAAGGGCGCGCCCACGACGGTATTTTATTAACATCTTGAGATCCCTCGAAAAATTTCGTCAGGCACGGTGACCAAGCGTCACCGCGACAACACATATGACATCCGCCACCTCAGCGACGATGAAACCCATGTCGAAAACGTGTCCATCGACGACATCCACCCGATCTCGCCGTGGCTTCAAGTGTTGGACAAGTTCGTACTTGCGTTCTGTTATGGTCCTGCTAAACGATGCATTGGTCGGTCGTGTGTAGGCTTCATAAATGTGTCCAACACGGAGGGTTGGGGGTCGGCAGCAAAGTAGAATTCCAACTCGACGAAACAAAGTGGAAAGAAGGCACGATTCAAAAAGGTATGACAATTTAGTTGGACACACTAAAAAAATTAAATAACCTCGGACAGTGCGCGCCGATGGCAAATACAACATCGAGTACATTGACAGCGACTCGGAGGATACAAAAATAGCACACAAAATCGAAAAACCACAAATTCGACGGCGGGTGTGGAGTCGATCGATTTCATCCATCACGACGACGTTTGTGCTCCATGACGGTATTGTCACTCGTATTTTAATAAGTTCAATTTGACATGATCCAACCAGGCATGCGCGTCGAAGTCACGTGTACAAAAGACGAAACCGAGTTTATCAAACGTGGCGAGATCGTGCGTTCGCATGGCGACGACACGAAATGTGTTCGGTCGGTTTGTTGGGTGATTCTACTTTTTCAAGGCAATTCGAGTAGTTTCGACGACGGGAAGATTGAAAAACACGTCTTGGCCAGTCGGTTGCGACCCCTTTCAATGGCGCTTTGTGTGGGCACCAAAGTGCGTCTAGACAACGAAATTTACCATCTTAAATGCCAATTTAGGTCGACGTGACCGTTGAAACCAACTCGACATTCAAGGCTGTGCAGCCCAAACAAGGCACGATCGCGTGGGTTCACCGCGATTACACTAGTGTTGTCTTGGAAATTGCAGACGAGGAAGAACAGGTGCACTTTTGCGCCAATATTGCGGTATGTCTTTAATCGTAGATATTATTTGGTCACAATCCGTTTGATCGAAAGGTGGAAGCATTGCGCTTGCAAGGGTATGTTTGATGAGAATATTTTTATGGAACGTTTTTCTCCTTTGCACAGGAAACCAGTCAACATGATCTCGTTGCGTGGTTACTCTCTCTTGCGCAATATCAACATGCTGTGCAACCTCGTGGCTGAAGCGTTTGTTTATGGCTGGGTTTTATTTGGTACACATATACAACCATAGTAGAGTTTCCAATATAGTTGTAGGCACGGCTAATGAAATTGCGCAAAGTTTGGACGTCCTTGAAGCCACGAGCGATGGACAGAATGTTGCTGCAATGCAACAATGGTACACGACTCTCGCAAACGCGAGCGTCTCGTGTCTTATGGCGTACAAACTCAACAACGTGAATGCTTTTGAACTTATTATATCTGCGATTAGCCACCCATTTTTTTCAAACCAAACGGCTGCCTCCTTGCAAGCGTCGCCGCCCTATTTGCTGCTTCCCACAGTCATGATGGACCGCTACTGGCTCATGGCCTTACTTTTCGCGAAGTGTGTCGCGTTTATTTACATATTGGTGCGAGGCTTACAACTACTCATTCGAAAAGGTAGTGCTGTAACCATTCGGTATGGCAATTCAAAAATGTTTCCGAGAATTACCGTTTCAACAAATAGAGTTTTGGAAACTCGTCTGTACGCGCAAGATATGTTGCGACAAGAACGCCTTTGGTTTGTATTATGGTGTGCCATGGCTGCATCCAGCTGCACTCTTGTCGTACGTTTGGTGCAAACGAATTGTAGACTCTAACATCTGACGCCAGTGTTTTGGCTCAATTCAAACAACTTTGGGGTATTATTGCTTGGCTGCCAATCGCACACTCAGTCTCACCAGCCATGCCTTTGACGTGGGTTTTCTATTTTGTACATACTATTTGATTCTAATGTGTAGATTTCGGCGCTCGACATCCGCTTGACGTACGAGCCATCGTGGCAATTTGTGGAATTTAATCTCGATGCAGGTACAATTCTGTGAACGAATTGCTCGACAATGTGACGGCGATCACTGTGTTCAACCTCTATCGCGGTCTATGCTTTTCCTTTGTCCTCATGGGTGCACACGATTTTCTCATTCGAATTGTGCTGGTACAACTAAACAAATCGTTTTTTATGACTCAAAATCCTTGTGCGTCAGTTTATTCCCGCAATGGCAGCCACTGCGCTTTCGTGGGTACTCGTATTAGCCAGCATCGAGCTATTTATTATCGTTCAGCATGCCTTGCTCTGGGAAACTGGCCATCCTGGTTTGACGCATACTCATGTAATCGTATATTTAGTGTTTGTTTGGTTGAATTATGAACTAGGACATTGCCGTCGGCTGCATTGTGGCCTCGACATGGCTCTGTTTTGTCGTGTATCAAGTTGTCAAAGCCTTTGGCGAGCATAATCGGCTGCTTATATCCCACCACGGCCAAGGTACGCCTTCGAGCTTGAGAAGTTCATGGCAAACTCCTAGGACCAGTGCAAGAAACCGCGATGCAGCAGGTAGAAACACATTTGACCTTGTCCCACATGTTCGTAGGCGGAAGAAGGGATGTTGGGAGTTGTGGCCCAAGAAGAAGCACATGCATTGCGAGCGGAGGAGCTGCATATCCAATCTGGATTGGTTCAATGTATTTGCGCTGTTTTGGTACCAGGCGTATCATTCCTGCTGCACGTGGTTGCGGTGTTTTGGTACGTCTTGAATTATGTGGCCTGCGTAACAACGACGGTGTTAGGCTGATTGTTGGCGTGTCTCTTCTGCACAACCGAAACGAGATTCCATTGCCCTCAAAATATATTTCGACGTCGCTTCCAATATGTTGCTTCTGGCTTGTACTTTTGGCCATCGCGTCACTCATTTCGTGTTGTGTCCAGGTAAACTTTGTTTTGATATTGAAGCCGTGACGGATTTGTTTCCGCAGCGGAAAAACTGGAAGTTGTTACGACAAGCGCGGGGCGTTTTGCGACTACCAGTGCTACTGCCGTAGAGGAAGTGGTGCCGATTTTTCTACAATGTGATGTAATTTTTCCATTCTACTCCAAAAATGTATCGCTTTGTTTCAGTTAAACCTTGTACCCATTCAAAGTTTGGCGCTAGATTTTTTATGCTGATTTTGTTTGATAAGACTAGGCTATTGGCGACTGAGACTTTCCGTGGTTTGTCGATAATAACGCAAAGAACTGGGTACACAAGCAAACGCGTGTAATGTGAATTTATATTGTCGTTCTTCACAAATGAGTGTCCTTCGATTCGTTGCGTCAAGGCAAATTTTATGTCAAAAGTCGAATAATGGACAATGAGCACATTCATGTGAGAGGAGGGAAAGGATGGATTTTGATATACGAACAATGCAATGCTTGGACGCTGTTGGGGTCTGAACACACTGTCAACTGTTTGTACGACTGCCACGTTTTGCTGCGGATCCATTTGTCCTGTTTGAAATCAATCGCAATATGAACTTAGATTTACACACGCAACAAAATTATATACTTCGTTTTTGAGTTCATGGGCTCGTCATGTGAGGAGTGGCAAATTCAATGTAATAAAATGATCCCCATTGCGGCATAATGCATTCATTGCATATTCCAATTGCCAAGGATGAACGCAGCCGGATACCAAATTATATCCGGATGCCGGCCCTCGAGCTCTTCAGCTTGAATTTCAGCCAATGGAATCGCGTGTTTCAACGTCCAACTGCCAATGAAATCTTGGGCCCTCGGCCGTGATTTACTGGTGCCCACGGTCATTTTCGGTGTTGGACGGACAAATCATGGCGCTTCTTCTCCGTGTCCGCGCGGGCTTGGCCGCCAAAGGCATGCAAGTGCGCTCCATCGCGCTCGCCACTCGCTTCCCCGAAACGGTGCTCGAATTGAAGTCGAACGACAACAAGAAGGTGCGTCGTCGTCGTCTATCTCCCCACTCATCTCTTCGCCGTCCTTAGCCCCTCTTGCTCTTGCCTCAAGCGTTGACGACATGCCGGGAACATGCCGTCCGCAAGTTTGACGAAGTATGTCGCTTGTGTCCTCTCTCTCGCATGTGGTCCTCATCCAGCCTCTCTAGACCGTCGACATTGTCGTCGAACTTGGTGTCGATCCCCGCAAGCCCAACCAAAGCGTCCGCGGCGTCGTGACGCTCCCCAACGGCACGGGCAAGGTTGTCCGCGTCGCCGTTTTTGCCAAGGGCGAAAAAGCAGGTACAACATTCGCGTCCGCCACCGCCAGTGTCCTCATGGCCGTGTAGAGGAAGCCAAGGCGGCCGGTGCCTCGATTGTCGGCGCTGAGGATTTGCTGGCCGACATCCAAGCGGGCAAGTTGGACTTTGACCGCTGTGTCGCCACCCCCGACATGATGGCGTTGGTCGGCCGCGTCGCACGTGTACGTTGACGTTGTTAATTGCTTGGACCCGTGGCTCATGAGTTTCAGGTTTTGGGTCCCCGTGGGTTGATGCCCAACCCGAAGCTCGGCACGGTCACCAATGACGTGACCGCGGCCATTCAGGTACTTGACAGAAATAGTTTCTGGACTCGACAACTGTTTCTGGATCCAAAAACTGTTGCGCGTAGGCGGCCAAGGGCGGCCAAGTCGAATTCCGCGCCGAAAAAAAGGGTGTTGTGCACGCCGGTGTGGGCAAAGTGAGCTTCACAGACGCCGCGCTCATTGAAAACATCCGCGCCTTCATGGTACACAATTGAGTCGTGGGACCAGAGGATGATGGCATGGTCTTAGGTGGCGATTGGCGAAGCCAAGCCCGAAGGCGCCAAGGGCAAATACATCAAGGCGTGCCATTTGAGTAGTACCATGGGCCCTGGCATCAAGTTGGATGCGCGCTACATGGACCCGACTTCGCCTCACTTCATGCGATTTAATTAAGTTGGTCGCTGTGTGCAATAAAAATAGATGCGACAACGAAGTCCTTGTTTTAAAAGCATCAGGACGGGTGATCACAGGCACGTACAGGTTGATAAGGCGGTTCGAAGCCCCGAACGATGCAAAATTCATTGAGATTTGGATTGTGGAGGAAATCGATTGCCAGCGGTAGGAGTCCGCTGAGGCGACTGTCCCAATCTAGCCCCACTACCTGCCTCTTCAGACAAGAGCGCTGTCATGGTTGAAGGATTTGGGTGACGATTTCAACACAACTACCAACGTAGCATATAAGAGAATATATAGTGCATATATAATATATAGTATATATATAAAAATAATACACACTATATACTATTTTCACACTATTTTAATATCACTGCGCGTCAATGTCGCGCATCGTATACACACATCTCGCAGGATCGACCGAGATGATGGTGGACGTGATTGAAATTCTCTCGGCCCTTGTGCACTTGGGGGCGTTTGCAGGTCAAGTGATTCGCGAGGTTGTCGACTCGGGTGAGTCCCTTCGCACGATCAGCAAGGCCGACACCGCGTTTGACCCACAGACCGTACGTCTCGCCTTGTAGATCATCCTCGTCGATACCACTGGCGTAGATTGCCGACACGCGGGCCCAGCAACGCATCGTCGAGTCGCTCCGTCGACATTTTGGCTCGACGTTGACGATTGTGGGGGAAGAAGGACAGCTGGATGTACCCGCGGACGAGGACGTCCTGGCGCCGCTCCCGCCGTCGGCGCTCTTGATGGCGGCGTTTGCCCCCCTGGCCGTGGCCATCGAAGACGTCGCTGTGTGGATCGATCCGCTCGATGGTACACGCAAGTTTACGGAAAAGGTCTACGACGACGTGTCGGTGTTGCTCGGGATCTCGGTCCGCGGCCGCCCGATCGCAGGTACAATGTCATGATCGGTCATTCATGTATCTCATTCGATCAAGGGGTCATGCACCAACCTTTTCTCGGCCCATTTGGAACGACCTACTTTGGCGGACCGGCCATCGATGGCGTCGTCGTGTGTGTGCTGCCGTCGGCAGAGGCGTCGTCGTGGCAGTTTACACCCGTCGCGCGTCCGTCGACAATGCCGCGCCCCCGCCTGCTCGTTGGCATCTCGGAAACCCCATGCGACCTCGTCGATGCCGTCTTGCCGTCGCTCAACATGGACATACTGGTCAAGGGATCGACGGGCATCCTCCTCTTGGACGTCCTTCTCGGTCGGTGCGATGTCTACCTCCGCCTAGTCCACCGAACGAAGCGATGGGACACGTGTGTCGGCGAGGCCTTTGTGACTGTGTTTGGAGGTCGAGTCACAGACCGCCATGGACACTTGTATGTGTATGACCCTGCCGCGGACTATGAAAACTTGCAAGGGGTCGTTGCGTCCTTGGATTCTGCCACGGGACATGCGGTCGTTGCGCTCGTGAATGACCCTGCCAAGGCGCGCTAAGCGAGAGAGACCCGACGTGCGTGAAAGCTAGAATATCGGATATGCAGTCTATCTGTAAACACCGAAACACTAACATTTTGGGCAGATGACATTCGTGGTGGTGCCACGTATGGACAGGGTATAACACGAGCATCAAACACCGCCCGACCAAGTTGGAACGAGTCCATCGTCCACATGACGATGGTGGATACAGTCTATAGCCTCGGGTGACGCGAGTTGGGATCGATAAACGACTAGGAGTGAGCGAGAGGCAATCCATGGACCACAGATGGTAGGTAGACTGTGCAAGTTGGGAGGCTCAAGGAGTATATATTCCAGAGTACACGGCTGAGCAAACATCCATTGAGGCACTGGGTTCATGCGCGTTGTTGGTCGGCCGCGAGCGCCGCTTGCAATTGCGCCGCTGCTTGGCGACGGTAGAGCAGCGCCAAGTCGATGCGTGGCCCTTGGCTCAACAGTCTACACCGCCTTGTCAGTATAGTGCACATCTCCAGGCTATTGTTTGTACTGGACACGGGCCGCCACTTGGGCGTCAAAGTCGGCGCCGCTCCCAACGAGGACGCGCGTGACGAGACCATGGGCTGCTCCGACTGAGATTTTCTCGCCGAGAAAGAGCAATGCGTTGGCGCGAATGTGGCCGAGCTTGGCAATCAGCGAGTGGGCGATCCAGGATGACGTGGCAGGCTGCAATGCAAACGTAGTCGTCGCGTGGGCCAGCACGACGTCTGCGAGCGCCACGAGTCCAACTAGTGTCGACGTTAATTTCGATTCTGAAAGGATATACAAGTGTACCTCCAACGCCACTGGTGGGACCTGTGACGACCGCGACGATCGGCGTCGGACAAGCCAAGAGCGCGTTGACCAAGGCCACCTCGCGAGCCTTGGACACCGCTACCATGTCCATACGTTGTTATGTTGGCAATATATGAGTTGTGCCGTACTGGAGTGAGCAATGGATGCCTTGGGCTGCAAGACGACAACTTTGAGACTGTCGTTGGCAGCCGCCGCTTGGAGAGCATCGACGAGGCTATCGATGGTCTCGTCGTCCAAAGTGGACTGGGTCCAGCCGAGGGTCAGCACGCCGTGGCTGTTTACGTCATCAAGCAATTGCAATTGCCAAGTCGTACCTTGCCGTGGTTTGCACGTCCGTGTTAGGTGTGGGTTTGGTTGGCGCCGCCGCCGCCTCCGCGGATCGCCCGGCCTTGGCGGCGAGCGCGTCGATAAAGTCGCAGTAGGATTTCATCGCTTCGTCCTGGCCCATCGACCCCAAGTTGGCCCATGCTTCCCATTTGGCCTTGCCCTACATACACACATCAGAGGAGAAGACGACGACACTTGACAAACCACAAAGTCAAACATGCCGGGCTTCGGCTGCGTACACGGACCGTCGGTCGCCTGCTTGAAGAGCGCGTACATTTCGAGCTTGGTTTGGTTGTCATCGAGCGGAGGCAATGTCTTGCCTAGAGCGATCTTTTCGTCAAAGAGAGCGCGGATGGACGGCGCCGACGCGAACGCGCGCCGGTGGACGCGGCGAAGCAACATGATGAGAAGTCTGGATCTGGTGTTGACGTTACAGTATTCATTTGTAGAGGGACTGTCTGACTACATAACTTGCCGGATAAAACAGGGGATCAAACGCACCGAGTTTTTTTCGTATCCGTTTGAACGGTTTCAACATGCCAACAGTTTCGCCGTTCACTTGCAGCACGATGGGGAACGCCCCAGTTGAGCCCGCGCGCCTGGGTAGCACATCGCGCAGGTTTTCCAGCTCGTTGGCACCGATGGGCTATGCCACCAGCAAACGCCACTTGTTGTACGTGGCGCTCCCTCAAGCCAACATCATTCATATGGTGCGCTAGTCCTGTTGGCCACATCCTCATTGTCGGATTGGATGGAAGCGGAAAAACAAATCTGATTCAAGGTTGTTTCCGTTGCTGCCATATCCAACACGTGTCTCGTAGGCTTGAGCAACATTTGTTGCTCGTTGCCAGCGTCGGTCGCCGACCAAAGCAGCCAAACGACATCGGCTACGTGGACAACGTCCAATCCACTCCCGAGTCGCTTTCCCATGGTCAAATCAGTGGTCCTGCAAGCCCGCGAACTAAAACTACTGGCTGTCCCCGGCGCGCGGGATCTTCGCTACCTCTGGTATGTCGTCCATGGACTCTCGATGGAGTTGAGGTTGAATTTCCTGGAGGTACTCGAGCTTGAACAAGGATGAAATGACGGCGATCTGCTTTTGCGTCGACTTGAGTGACGCGACGCGCTTTCCCTTGGTCGCGCTTGAGCTTCAACGTCTCCACGAATTCCGAGAAAGCATCAAGCTGCACACCGTGTGGCTCATGTGCACCAAAAGTGATTGTGTGCCGGTGCGATGACGGTCGCGCATCATGGCTGAGTGAGTTGTTGTAGGTCAAGAAAACCACAGCCATGGACACATTTGAAACACTGAAAAAGCTGTACACCCAATTAACCAAGCTGCCGTGCGAGTGGTCGTTTACACTCACGCCGCTCGTAAACTCGAATTTGGAATGCAGTTTGAGGGATTTGAAAGCGTGGATCCAAGAGGCGGTGCCAGCCAAGCCATAGTTGATGCGTGATTGCGAGAGGCAACTGTACTCGTTGCATATCCATGTGGAACGGACTCTCTCGACTACCACCACACGGTTGAACTTTATGAATACGCTGTGATTTTGTAAATGTGGCAGTTGGTCTCTCGGCCACACTATCCAGCTCCAGCAATGATCAACCTGCCTTCATCAACCAAATTTCCCGCACACGAATATTTATGGTATTCGACAGCAGGCTTCTTCAAGTTGGTATGACAGAATTGCTCAATGCATCGACGCTGGCAACCACCCCAAACGACCAACTGAAAATGTGTATTCATTTCCCGAGTTCTATCATTCGGACATGTCGACGCTATGGGTTGTAGAACTGTGTGAGATTTCACAACCTTGTTCCTTGAAATTTTGACTGCAACATGAGAGGGTGATTCATGGTTGAATGAACGTTTGGAAATCACGCGATGATGTACACTCAATCCTCGCGGTTCCATATTGACCGCGATTCATTGCAAGCGGGGTGCTGCAAAAGACCATGGCCTAGCATTACGTGTTTGCTGTATGCTTTGAGGCGCTTTGAATGGTGCAATAAATACTTTTGTGGCTGTCGCATACGTTAATTTTGCACAGATCCATTGAATGAAGCTAAAGTAGTGTGTGTGCACAGCCACAAGCTTACTAGTAGAACCACCCAATGCGTCTCAATGAGGCACGAAGCAGCACGGCTAGCAAATCCTAAAGATTGAGTGTCCCATCGTGTGATTTCCAAATCTACATTCAAGCATCAATCACCCTCCCATCCTGCAGCCAAAATTTCAACAACCAATGACACAGCCCACAGCGTCGATATGTTCGATCGACATTGCAGTGGCAGACAAAAGTTATTCTTCCATTTGCTTCCCTTCGTCATCATGAAAGCTATCCTCTTTCTCGCCGCCGCCCTCGTCCACGTGCTTGCCGACACCAGCGACTGCGGCCATTTCGTGCCATGTGCGTTCCCCAACGGCACGATCATCGAGTGCCAAAACCCCAACCACGACCAATGTTGCTAAGGCATGCCGTTCGATACGTTTGCCAACAACGGTCCCAACGGCAGTGCTGTGCCCCAAGTGTGCTGCCAAGACAACGACGGGAACCTTTGGATTGGTCAAAACGAATGCCAACGTCATTCGGACGATTCCACAGACGATCCAATCACCGACTGCGGTCATTTGGTGTCAGTGTTGCGATGGTGTGCCATTTGACACGTTTACGAAAGATGATGACAATAGTGATGTGCCCCAAGTGTGCTGCCAAGACGAGGAAGGCAACCCGTGGATTGCCCAGAACGAGTGCAGTCGATAATAGCATTGATTTCTTACGGACAATTATTGCTCGTGAGTGTTGCAGATTTGCGCAATGATTCCCATCCGCCTCATTGTTTGAGGCGAGTTAGAGAATACTAATTCGTGCGGGAATGATGGTTAGTTGAGGCACGCACGAACGATAGAATAAATGCTGACGTCAAATGCGTCGCTGACTGAACTTACAATACAGTCATAAACCTTGTCAAGGTATAGAAACCACCTATAAATCTGCCTTATGATGTCACATGTACGTTATTTGCGTCGCTCACTTGGTCATATGGTCCACTCGCAGCATCACCAGAGATTAAATCTTTTGGAATTTGTTGTAGAAAAATACGTAGTTATTTAGTGAACCAATCGAATAATGATTCTACTTGGTCCAGACGCAGCCCCACGCGCCAGACGGGATCTTCTGGCACACGGCGTCCTTGGGCGCGACGCACTTGCCGTTGGCCGCGCTCGGAAGGTTGGTGCGGCAGTCGGCGACGGCGGCGTCGCCCTTCTTGGGACAATTCACACCCGCCGGCACAACGCCACTGCCGCTGCAGATGGGACCCGCCGAGCAGTACGTAGCATCGCCCACGACACTCACGTTGATGCACGACGACTTGGCAGTCGTGGCA
>VJMH01000230.1:0-12632 GCA_009835185.1 Aphanomyces stellatus
GTCTTCACGACACCGACCAAACCCACCAACACAGAACTTGTCCCCTCTCGCGTGAGTCCTTGCGCCAAGACATCGCTGGCCTTGCGTCTGCCACAACCCGAAAAGAGCATCGCACTTTTCAAGCAAGAGGGCAGCCCCCGAAACGAAGAGCGACCTTGTCCTGTTGCCCCAGTTCTTGGCGAGCAGCGCAAACTCCAAGGAGCCTTCGAGCCCATGGGGAGCCTCCTGGCTTATCCGGCGAGCACACTCATGGTCTAGTCAGCCACTCCCCCATCGTGTACATTAAACAATATCTATTCATTATACCAATTGCAACTATCTTCACGACAATGTCTTATTCTTGAACGAGCGCTCGGTCGAATCAGGTGCACAACATGTTTGAAATGGTCCAACATGTTGAGCATCTCTGTCTACAC
The DNA here is from genome assembly GCA_009835185.1 of Aphanomyces stellatus. Lineage (NCBI taxonomy): Eukaryota > Oomycota > Saprolegniomycetes > Saprolegniales > Verrucalvaceae > Aphanomyces > Aphanomyces stellatus. The sequence continues at coordinate 417 of VJMH01000230.1, forward strand.
ATATTCATGCAGCTGACCAATTCACCATAGTTGTCAAGATTGCACCCGAGAATATGGGGCCAAACCAAGATCGTTCAAGGTGCAACCCAATATATTGTCCATTTTTAAATCTCCCGCCAAGACGTTGGCGCGCCAGAACTCCCCCACTTGGTTTCGTTTGTTCGGGGAACATGAGTGACGGTAAACAAACACCATCACTCTACATTGACCGTCGTCTCGAAACAGTTGGCCCAATCTCTAGCGAACCACCTCGTCATATTTCAATTGGCTTCAACATGACCACTGCCGCTCCTTGCCTCCGTACCACTCGCAGCATGCGCAAGACGCGAAGCTTCACCCACCCACCCACGCTTCCAACCAAACCGACCACCCGCAAAACCAAAAAGGTTGTTCTTCGTCGGCCCACCCAACTCGCTGTGGTCAAGGCAGTCTCGATCGCGCCGATGTCTCCCTCCTTGGTCGTCTTCACGACGCCAACGAAATCTACCAGGAGTCAACCAATTGTCTCTCTCTGGAGTCCTAGCACTTCAAAGCAAGTGTCAGCGCGTTTGCCGTAACTCGATTCATGTGATTCGTTTCTTCCGCACTTGGGGATTCCCAGTTTTTTCAAGAAGGGCTATTTGCACGTAACGATGGTCGACAGCCAAGGCATCGTCTGTTCCTTGAATGCCATCTACGCTCCATTTCAAGGTTTTTTCGTCTTGTTTCGCGAGGGCCAAAGGCGGGGAACTTTTAGTTTGGACGGTCCGTGTTCGTTTGACCAAGCGGAAGTGTCGTTTTGCTCGTATTACGACCAAACCACAAGCCAAGAATGGACGGGTCCCAATGCATCATCGAGCTTGACCAGTGGCTGGAAACGACTTTGCCAATTTGCCCCCAACCGAAACGAGCGCCACCCGCACCTTGGTTTCTTCTGTTTTGATGGTGAGCCAACGACAGCTCATCTCCATGATCATCCCACCAGGCGTATGCCATTAGTTTGTTGACATAGTTGAGCTATTTTGTTTCTACACCAAACATGTTGGAAGGTTAATGTGGCGCGCGCATTAGAGGGCTTGAGCTTGCAGCTCGCCCTCATGCATCGCTGGGCTTGTATAAGCCTGGCCAACACACGCCATACTCCGAGACTACCGAAAGGCTGGTCTCGGGCGCATGATCTCTGGCAAAGGTCAGGCTCAAGGCATGGAGTGATCTGATTGGCTCCTGTGGACCAATCAGATCCTTGGGGCCTGCGTCGGTTGAGGTTAACAGACGCCCATTGGGTAGAATAGATTACTCTGATTGGCTAGATCCAGTAGGGATAGGTTTAGTTTTCTATTTTCTCCCACTTCCTTCAGTTTCCAACTTGCGTAAGATCCTTCGGAAGGAGTAGATCTATAACACGCTTGCGCTTTGCCAGGGAGAGTGCGCCTCCCCTAGTATTGTGTTTATTGGGATACACGCGTGGAAGCGCCACAGTTAATGAGGATTTAATGACGTTTTGCACCAGCAACATCAGCGATATGAAGACGTTGTGGGTATCCAATCAATTCCATTGGTTCTTGTAAATATTCTCAAGGGTTCGGGTAAGGTAGTCGAGCTGTGTGAAGAAATCATGAACAACGAAAACATTGCATCAACAGACCAATTTATCTATATTGCCATCGCGCCGTTTACTTTGCCAGATGCACACTACTCGATGGTATTGTCCAAATTTATTGAGATCAACACTTCCCTACTTGTCGTCGTCACACCTGTCGGTGAAAAAACTCGACGATACGGCCATGTGGTCCGAGATCGACATGTTGGCCCAGTTTTCTTCGCCCAAATCTTGGTCGTTGAAGATCAAATTGCCCGCGACTGAGGGGTAGGCTCCGTCGGCATACGAGAATGGACTCTGTCCATACGTTGACGCATTGAAGCCCAAATACTTGGGCATTAAGCCTTGCGCCCACACAAACGTCGAGTCGTCCGCTTGGTCGTCGTAGTTGCGTGTGATGAATCCGTCGTACGCGCCCAAAAAGTTGAATTCGTGCTGGGTCGTAAACCCCAAATCGGTTTCGTTGTCGGCGGTCCGATGGGCCCACAAGTACTTGTCACCGTTCAAGTTTGTCATGCGATCGACCACGTTGGGGATGTTGACATTAAAGTCCCCGCCGGCCACCACGACACTGTCGTCTTGGGGCATCGTGTTCATGAATCGCACGAGCGTGTCGTTGAACTTGACGGGGTCGCGGATGAACCCAGCCTTCATGTGGAACGACATGAGCGTGATCGGCTCGTCCTGACTATCCAATTGGACGGTGGCCGAGCAGCCCACAACGCCATTTTCGGTCCACGATGCGTTCTTCAACACCTTGATTTCGTCTGTGTTGACCAACACCATTTCTTGTTCCGTCGGACTCGCTACGTTGCAAGCGACTCTCCACGGTCCGTTTTCCACGTCAAAGTACTTGAGGAAATATTCGCCCCCAGCCACCGTCAGCAAATCCATTTCTTGCAACGCGAGGGCGTTGTGGGTCTCTTGAGCCTCGCGGAGGAAGGCGGCGACACGCTGGTACCGCGTCGAGAGGAGGAATTGCCGCGCCGCCGCGTCCGTCATGCCCCCCGCGACCAAGGCATCGCGACGCGCCATTTCGCCGCGGGTGCCCCAGCCTGGACTGAACGAATCGTCCGCGCAGAGGGTGTTGAGACTGAGCATGCGGAGCGAAGCCGCGGCGGCAGTGGCGGCCATCATCGCGGCGGGGACGAGCAAGGCACGGACCATGTTGATGGCTGGGTGTGAGTTGGAAAATGGATCAAATCAAGAGTCGGCTTTATGGTCATGCTGCAAAAAAGGAAAAATAGATGCATTAATAACTTAATCTCATATTAGCCATATAAAATACAATATAAATGCTGCTACGATTCGGTGCTTTTTGTGACTTTCATTTAGAGCGACACATACAAAGACTTTGATCAAGTCATAGGCACAACAATCGGACATAAAGGATGCCGTTGGGTTGGGTAAAAACCTTTTATAAATGATATATGAGATGGATCACGAATCACCAAGATTCGATTGAATGCACACAGTGTTTCGTCGCAGTCAGTTGCAGCAGAATTTGGGGTGATTATAAAGTAAGACGAACGGCATTGCGATCAACACCGGCTCAGGGGACGTCCAATCTAGTACTCTGGAGTGGAAGAATGTGGTCCGAAAATCCAAGTAAACCTGTATATTTTAATTTACGCAGTGTGAGTTACGAACTGTAGCATTTCTGCTGCTTGTTTGCCGCTTCCCGGAAGCACCATACATGGACGAAATATTTTGGATGCAAATTGGAGTACCAACATTTCATTCTGAGTGATTCAAGCGATGCCATTAACTTTGAAAAGGCTCAAAATTGCTTCAAAGCAAGATACGTGTAATGAATATTTTATCCGGTAAAACAGTGAAGAATTCTCGTCCAAATTTGCAGCATGAAAGCCATAGTCTTCAAATTCCATTTTAGTCAATCTGAGCATAAATGAGCAATTCTGAACTCCTCGATTCCATCATATGGGTTTCGTATTACTACTTTTCTAATGGTTGGCAGGTCCTGGGATTTACCCAAGCAATGTGTTCGCGAGTGCTTCTATCCCACGCAACAGACTGAAGTGACGTTGAGACAAAAATATACTCGATCTGCCAACCTTTCCCGCCTTATGGTGAACCGCCACAACGTCAAACCACAATACAGTAACCTGTCACTTTCGTTTCCAGGAACAAATAGTGATGCTCAGACAACTGAGCTATGGCCGGACGTCTACAATAATACCACCAAAACAATGAACTGTACATAAGCATCAAAACAACGAAAGGCCAATTTATCTTTGCGGGTTCGTCGTTCACAACCTCTGATGCACTCTGCTGTGGTATTTCCAAAATATATTGACAACAACAATCTCATACGTGTCTCTTGGGCAAACACCGAGTCGTCAGGTGTTCATTTCATGAACCATTTTCAAAAATTGAAGAAGAAGTCCACGACGGGACTCGAACCCGCAATCTCCCGCTTCGTAGGCGGATGCCCTATCCAATTGGGCCACGTAGACGTACCAGAGGGAACAAAACATACTTATATGATCTTTATAATGATAATTTATGATTGAGCAGTGTATTTCACTTCCAAATTCCCGCAGTCAGGCCTCGCCAGGCCTGGCTTGTACAATGCCACGCCCAAGCCCTTCACGAGAGAGTTGAAACTTTCGAGGCAACTCGGCATTTCAAATGACTCGTTGGTCAACCGCCACCGACTTGAAAAGTACATTTGCTGGCATTTATAACACACTGATCAGGTAGCATTTGAGACTTGGGTCTGAAGAGCCAAAATTAAGGCTCTTGGTCGCCAGATTGGATAGTAGCTATATAGTTCTGTCAGGGATATATCGGTCAAGCAAGTCGGACGCAACGCGCTGGTCGTCAAGCGGAGCTCGCCATATCGATTTCTCTTCAGCTTGCATTCGTGCCCATGATGAGCTTCACCATGCACTTGCCTCGTGGCGAGTAGACTAACATGATGAGCTTCACCATGCACTTGCCTCGTGGCGAGTAGACTAACTACATGTTGTGCACACGGTGTCTTTTCCACAAAGATCGCAGTTGTGGCACGTTCTTTGCAGACTTCCTTGGCGTCAATATGGCGACTTGATATCGTGATAATATGCGATGACCGAGTGGCGGCCAAAAGAGAAAGTTGATTTTCGATCGCCACAACTGGACTTCGACGGATGGGGTTGAGGTTCCTTCAAAGAATGGATGGGCCAACGACGTCTTCACTCGTCTCCCTTGTCTTTGTTGCGACTTCACTCACGTGGCTCAAATCTCATCACTTAACCGGGGCACGCATGCACGAGAACGGGTCGGAGATTTGTCCTTGTCATCCTCCCACCCTCTTGAAACACCCACAAGAGACCACACGATTTGGCTGGCAAACACGACAACCACCAGTCGAGTCCAATGTCTTTGAAACGAAGTTAGTCGTTGGGCTTTCGCTTCGAAGACGAAGGCATCTATGGCACCATGCTGCGCCCCACGAGTCCATGGACAAGCAACAGCAATGGCTTGTGGGCATAAGAGCAGAACGACGACGATTCGATACAACGACCACGCACAATACAGTTTTGACGAGATTGTTTTTATAGTTGCTCGGCTGTGAGACGGACGGCCGAGCTGCACAAGCGCTGGTCTGGAGATTGTCATTTTGGAAGACCAAGTCATGATACTCTGTTATTTCGTGGCCGTTGGCGTGTCATTAAGCCATGAATACATGACGATTATCGTTGAAGTCTGTGCTTCGTGTACAAGTGTAACTTGGTTTTCCGTTCGTTGTCAAGTGACATATTTTCACGGATCATTTATGTCTCTCAACTCATCAATTTCGAGATGTCACTTGAAGGAAAATACGTTAAATGTTTAACTCAACAAATGAAATGCAATCGTGCTGTGCAAGCTTCGACGCAACTGATTTACATCATCTCAAGTTGGGCACAACGATACTGTTCCAGTGTATATCGGGACGATTAGGCCATACATAGCTGAGGGTTTGAACCCGTTGCTCAGAATGACTAAAGGAAGAGCGAACAGCTAATCACCACATTCGAGGCTTTTAAACTTTTAACACGAGAGACCATCGCAGCCCAAGCTTTCAGCTCATCAGCTGGACTGGTTTTCTGAGTGCCAGGTACTAAGTTCTCTGGGGGAGAACGTCAATGTTTGTATATCTCCCCACGCAAATAGTTGAGCTTAGAACTGTTACGCAAACCTTTCGGGATATTCAGGAAAGCAATTCATTCAGCTCGTTCAATCATATACCACAGCGCGGAAATATTTCAATCATTGCATTCACTCCTCGGTCTTTCATTGTGCCTTGGTGATTGTGGTTACCTCTACAATCGATCTTCTCCAGGCTCATCAACAAGCATTTCTCCTGGCTGGGCAAATTATCCCATCGCGATGGCCTTGCCCACCCAACCTTGGTCAAACTAAAGTCAGACTTTTACTAAAGTCACTATTACAACAAGTCCAACTGTAGTGTATCGGTCTGCGTATCGGGAACGTACCGCCAAGAAGCGATCGTGTACGCAAGGTACAACGTCACAAACGCCTCAAGTCTGTCTTCTCGGCCTTCCTCGCTGCGACTCGTGAACAAACCTTTACAGTCAGCCTTAGCCAACACACCAACAATATTCAATATTGCAGCTCCAAGAAATCCCAATTTGCCGTGGAGCTAGTCGCAAGACTAAATCTCCCGACCAAGCCGGCCAGTTGTTGAAGTTCAACGATCAGGACAGTAGCACGTTCTAACGTTCTTGCGCTTTGCCGTGTTTGGAGCTGCTCAGCCTCGACTCTGCGTCGACGGAGTTGGTTCAAGGCTCGGTTGAAACGAATGCGAGTGTTGGACGACAAAGAAAAGTGTCCTTGACAACATCCCACCCTCGCAGTTTCCACTCTGCTCGAAACTTATGAGCTCTCAGTCTTCAATTTGCTCGCTCCATACCATGGTTTCGTTCTTGAAGAATCCGTCGGCGCTCTCGCAAGTCCTAATCGTGGCGTTTGTGTGCTTCACCTGCCCTGGCATGTTTAACGCCCTCACGTCCATCACAGCTGGCATTGCTGACGAAGACATCGACTACAACGGCACCGCCATCCTCTATGGCTTCTTTGCTGTGTTTGGTCTCTTTGCCGGCGGGATTGTCAATGTCGTTGGGCCCAAGTTCACGCTTTTCATTGGCACGTTCGGGTACATCATGTACGCAGTTTCGCTCTTGGTCATGGACCACCATCTTGACGCAGCCACGGAAAAGTACACGGACGGCGCGCGCGATTTTTTCTACGCGGCGAATGCGATCCTGGGTCTCTGTGCTGGCATGCTCTGGACGGCCCAAGGTCAAATGTGCATGGCGTACCCGACCACGGAAACCAAGGGCAAGTACTTTTCGTATTTCTGGATCATCTTCAACTTGGGCGCTTGCTTGGGCGGGTTCCTCACCTTTGGCACCAACTACGACAACCACGGCAAGGCAGCGACAACGTCCACGTACGTCGTCTTCTTGGTCTTGATGTGTTGCGGGACCCTCTTGTCGCTTGTGCTCGTGGACCCCAACACGGTCGTGCGTAACGACGGCTCGATGGTGACGGTGGAAAAGCACCCAAACCCGCTGAGCGAAATCGTCGAAGTGTTCAAGCTCTTCTTCGACCCCAAGATGCTCTTGCTCTTCCCATTGTTTGCCTACTCCAACTGGTTTTATCAATACCAATTCGGCTGGAACGGCGCCTTCTTCAACGCCCGCACCAAGGGCTTCAACTCGGCCTTCTACTGGGGCGCCCAAATGGTCGGTGCCTTCCTCATCGGCAAGTTCCTCGATCGCGTCGGCAACAAGCGCACCAAGGCCTTCCAGTCCATGGCGATGATTCTATTTGTCACCATGTTTATGTGGGGTGCGGCCCTCTGGGTCCAAATCTCGTTTGACGTTGGTGGGGGCGCCAAGAAGCGCAACATCGATTTCAAGGGCGAGTTCCAAAAGGACGGCGAAGGCAACTGGTTTCCCAAGTTTTTGCTCTACATTCTCTTTGGCTTTAACGACGCTATCGTCCAAGTGTGGTCGTACTGGCTCATGGGTCAATTCTCCGATGACATGGTCACCTTGGGTCGCTATGCGGGCTATTACAAGGGTGTCCAATCTGGCATGGCGGCTGTCGCGTGGAAAATTGGTGCAATCAAGAGCGTGTTGTGGACCTCTAGCGTTGCCATCAACTGGGGTTTGGGCACGCTTGGCATCATTGGCGCGTTCGTGTCATCCTATTTGTACTTGGAAGACACGCCCGCTCAAGGCTACGAAGGCGTGGAAACCCCCGTCGAAGGCAAGAGCTCCGGCATGGCGATTCATTAACCACCATATGCCACCTCAACTCGTGTCCATTTTTGTACGGATCGACTCGCAGAGTAATTTCATTTTGTATTCTTTCGATCTTGAGAACGACTTCTTTTTTGGTGCGGCGGCGGGGGTGGGTGCCGTCGGTATACTTTGATCATTGATAGTCATCATGAACACACTTTAAAACTACATTTCATCGTCAAACTTGCTGCTAGTGTTGTAGTAGTATTTGTAGGCTGCTTCAAGCACAAGCGAGGTTGCTCGCTTTCGGACGTTTCGTGCAGACCATTATTTGATGAGTTTGTATCCTTTCGCGACGCATGGTCTAACGTTCAGGCGTTGGTTTCACAGTCGTGTCGATGTATTCGCACAGCCCACACGCGGGACGAAAACTAGTACATACAAGTATCAAGGCAATCAATCTGAGTTCATCGACTCAGATTGCTTGGTTGTGAGCTCTCGAAACTGCACCACCACGTGAGCCGTGTGTGTGATCGTGCCACGTGTGTCAACTCGATTCCCACACAAATGGCCAGGTTCCCCCTCCCATGGATGCCTCCACCAAACGTTAGCTATGGACCGCAACCGTATAATTTTGCTTTCATAGATTGTCACCATCTAGCGCCACAAGTGGACGACGCACCGTTACGACTCGGCCTTGTACTTGTACTAGCTATCGTGGGGGCGGGATAAAAAATGTCCTCTCTCCACGGAAGAGATGTTGACGCATTTCAATACATTCAACAACTTGAACGCGCTGCAACGAGCCCACCCGCGTCCACACAGATACATGTATTCACCACCGGTCACGACCATGACCAACCTCGAAAGTGACAATCGAGAGAGTACACAGGACATTGGCGTTGGAGAGAGTTGTGTCTTACAAAGCCGTCGACCCATTCGACGCAAGGGACAAGGACTAGCTCCTCGTTTGCGCTCTCGTCCACGACAAACTCAAACGGGCCAAAAATCAACGAGGCACCCCTCTTGGAGTGACGGTGGGATGGTCATTGGCGCTTGCTACCATCGCCGTCGAGACGTGATCCGAGCATGTCTGCCTTCGATCACACGCCTCAAATCTGACGACTTATTGTCATGAAACGGACTTCGTGCGACGCTAGTACTCCTAAGGAGTACTCCTTCGTCGGGGGACATTTCGACAACAAAGGCATCAAGATGAAACGAAGCGCTTCAACCAAACAACCCAATGTACTCTGATTGAAGCCCATCACCGCCTTGGCTGCTTCTGTCTGCATCGTTCATGGCCCAGTCCAATACCGCCAGCAATACCCACCACCACGCAGCGAGCCGATCAAATGCCCACAAAAGTCAGTTTGCCCATCCCTGCCTCGACGCTTTACGTTTTGTGCCACGGCAGACACACACATTTCACTCGGATGAGTGTCGACTGTGCCGCTGGTCGCTCGGTCGTGTGAGTTACTTTGGCTTGGACAACGTTGAAGTTGCCCCAGCTGTGCGCTTGCCGTGTTGTCGCATGGGCACTTCTGTGGCTCCCATCGCGCCACTGAAAAGCATACTCGTCTCGACGACGTCCGGTGTATTGGCCATTGTCTTGTGCACCGCGTCATTGCAGCGGCCGTCGTTCAGTCGTCCAAATGTTGTGGGGCCGTGTAAAGGCAGACGCATTCGAGGATTTTCCATGGATGGATCTTCACCAATGACTTTGGCAAACCCCATGCCAATGGCAAAGCAGCAGGTCCTTGGCCGAGAATAAGAGAAACTGGCGGCAGGAAGCGGCCAACAGCGGGCGCCAGAGTGGCCTGCGCCATTGAAATAGTGCTGGGCGAATGTATTTCAGTAATTTGTTGGGCGATGTGGTCATCCCTGGGCGATCCGTAAAAAAAGCGACGGGGGACAGGCTGGGTTGATGGACTGTGGGATGATGTCAAGGGCTGGTTAGCTTCGTAGGTCGAGGGGCGATGTGCACGTTGTCACACGTTTAAACAGATTAAGTGGAGGGACGAGCCAATGGGTGATGTGAATTTTATGCGATGTGTAGAAAAACGCAGCGTTTAACTCGAACGCGGTACGCTGCGTCTCATGCTGCGTTGAAGTTCAAGGTTCAAGCACGTGGTCTTGCCATGTTGTAAGATGTAGTTAAGTGCGAGCTGCCAATTGTCGTTGACATACTTGTTTGTTGTATGTAGAAACGCAACAAAATATTAGTTGAGGTTCAATGGAGTGCTGGAAACGCACTTTACGCAACGGTGGGACAATGACAAAATGCACCAGAAACGACGCAGAGATTCGTTGGTCGATCGACCACCATATGCCGTGGCGGGGAAGAAGGAAGCTTCCTTGGAAGTTGAGCTTCAGGGCTTCAAGTGATGGCGGCTGCCGCAGCGAAGCAACCACACAACAGGAAGAGCATGACCTTCTGATGAGCTGCATCATCTTCGTTTTGGTCGATCAAGGGAGCAGAGAGTGCTTCTGCGTGTGGGCTCTGTGAACGAACTTGTTCATTTCTTTGCCCCTGTGGTTGAAAAGAGACGTCGATAGGTGGGTTTGACCCTTTGGAAATTCGATCGTTTCAAGCCGGCGAGGGATATTTCAAAGGCAGAAGGAGAGCATTGGACGTCGTGTCAAATCCTGCAGAATGCCAATGCGATGATGAGACGACGGTCGCATCGAGGAAGGCGCTTTGCCGTTGACTTTGCAATATCGATCGCCGAGTGTGTTCGATATGTATTGCAGTGTGAAGAGTGACGAAAAGGTATTCTTGAGATACAAGCAACGGCATATTCAAACGTCGGGATCTTATCATAAATTCCAATTTGAACGTGAAAAAAAATGCTCGTTCCGTTCGACATATTTTTAAACACTACCCAATACAACGTTAAGTACAACGTAAATATTTCTCAAAAGGTTAACATACAGGACATGCTGCACAATGCCGCCATGCATTGATCACCAAGCATGTGGTAGAGTGGACTTTAAGAATCAGCAGATGCAAAAATATTGAGTTTGAAAAACAGCACGTTCTTTCTTGAAGCTGGCCTCGACAACATCCCACCCTCGAGGATCGCCCCTCGACAACCAGCAACCGTGACTCGACCAACAAGCTCATTCTTGCATTTGATTTGACAGTCGCATCATGTTTTGGAAGAACACGTCGGCGCTCTCGCAAGTGCTCATCGTTGCGTTTGTGTGCTTCACCTGCCCGGGTTTGTACAATGCCATCTCGTCCATCGCTGCCGGTGTCGACGATGAAACGATCAACTACAACGCGACGGCCGTCTTGTACGCGTGCTTTGCGCTCTTCGGTCTCTTTGCCGGTGGTATCGTCAACGTGCTCGGACCCAAGTACACGCTCTTCATCGGCACGTGGGGCTATGTCATCTACGCCACGTCGCTCTTGATCATGGGCAACAACTTTGACGAAACGGCCAAGGCGTACTCGAGCGGCGCGACCAACTTTTTCTACGCCGGCAACGCCCTTCTTGGTATCGGTGCCGGTTTGCTCTGGACGGCCCAAGGCCAAATCTGCATGTCGTACCCGACCACGGAGACCAAGGGCGCGTACTTTTCGTATTTCTGGATCATCTTCAACTTGGGCGCGTGCTTGGGTGGGTTCTTGACCTTTGGCACCAACTACAAGACGACGGGCAACACGGCCTCGAACGCGACCTTCATCCTCTTCTTGGTCTTGATGTCGTGCGGCGCTCTCTTGTCGTTGACGTTGGCCAAGCCTGAGAACGTCGTCCGCAACGACGGCTCGATGGTCACGATTGACGCCCTCCCGAGTGGCCTCGCCGAAGTCGTCGAAGTGTTCAAGCTCTTCTTGGACCCCAAGATGCTCTTGTTGTTCCCGTTGTTTGCCTACTCCAACTGGTTCTACAACTACCATTTCTTCTTCAACAACGCCATGTTCAACAAGCGCACCCAAGGCTTCAACTCGGCCTTTTACTGGGGCTCCCAAATGTTGGGTGCTTACCTCATCGGCAAGTACCTCGATCGCCCCGGCCAGAAGAAGGCCAAGGCCTTGCAATCGATCCTTGTTCTCACCGCCTTGGTCACGATCATGTGGGGTGCTGCGTTGTGGGTCCAATCGTCGTTCGACATTGACTTTGGTGCCAAGCGCCGCACGATCGACTTCCAAGACGGTGGCTGGTTCCTCAAGTTTTTGTTGTTTACGTTCTTTGGCTTCAATGATGCCATCTGCCAAGTGTGGTCGTACTGGTTGATGGGCCAATACTCGGATGACATGGCTACGTTGGGTCGTTATGCTGGGTACTACAAGGGTGTCCAATCTGGCATGGCTGCTGTCGCGTGGCGTTTGGGTGGTATTCCCTTGACCCCCATGGCTGTGCTCGGCAC
>VJMH01000231.1:0-12928 GCA_009835185.1 Aphanomyces stellatus
GTCCAAGTCAGCCTTGAGGTATGGGGTGCCAAATTGCGTTTGGAGCATGGCCGAGTGGTCGTGGCCGCCGTAGATCATGTCAACACCCGCGACTTCTTGGGAGAACTTGTTGTCGTCTTCCAAGAATTGATGGGTCAACGCAATCACAAAGTCGACCTTTTCGACCGTCCGCAAGTACTTGACTTGTTCCTTGGCGGCGACAATCGGATCGGTCCACTTCATACCCTTGGACGAGTCTTGCATGTCGTACATGACACCAAAGAAACCAACCTTGAAGGAACCCATCGTCGGCGACGAGAACGTCTTGACGGCATTCGGAATCGTGCCTCGGAGGAGCTTGTCGGTCGCGATTTCGTACGCGTTGGCGTTCAACCAGGGAAACTTGGACTTGGCACTCACGTTTAAGAACGCATCGATGCCAAAATCAAATTCGTGGTTGCCCAAGCAGGCAAAATCGACCCCGATGGCATTGTGGGCGTCGACCATGTGCATGCCCTTGAAGTAGGCCGACCAAAGCGACGGACTCATGGTATCCCCAGCAAAGAGGACGAGCGAATTTTCGTACTTCTTCTTGAGGGTCTTGGCGAACGGAACGACACGGGAAGGGCCACCGACTTGGATGCCACTGCCATCAACGTCGACGCTCTTCATTTCGTAGACATCGTTGTAGGCAAGGACTTGGAGCTCGGCAGTCGGGGGGCGCTCGGCGATGCCGCCGCAGTTGTCGGCGTGGACGGAGGCGAGCATGGTCAACGCCGCGGAGGCGACAGCCAGCTTGGTCACGTAGGAGAACATGCTACTTGGGGGAAGGCCAAAGTGGAAATGAGCGACGTGGGGGGCTGGGTGCCCAAGCAAATTGAAGTGTGAGTTACACAGCGGACACCCAGCTGGTCGAAGTTTTCAATTTTAATCCACCAGATGCGTCCTCAATATCGAATACAATAAATTAGGACGATGGAAATCGAAGCAAAAGCACTTGAGGCGGTTCAGCAACCTTGAAGGTGCGACACCATATTGACACTGTCGCATCGACGAAAGCAGCGACGACAACATAGATACCATAGCTTTTCTTCTCTCCCAGTGCGACACTGCTTGAGGTGGGGTGCTGGTCAAGTCCTCTGATGGCCGATCGGCCTCGAAAGAGAGAGAGAGATTCACGCAGGTGGTGACGTCGTGAGGACGTTGACGTCGGGCGGTCGCGAACGTTTCATTCGCTGCGTTGTTTGGCCAGACGTGTTTTATCCAATGGCATCGCTTGAAATGGATCATAGCACAAATTTCAGCCAATCTCGTGCCGACTATCATCAAGCCAGATCCCACACACGTCCCGCATCATTGACTCGTAATTCTTGGACACGTCTTATTACGTGCTTGGCGATCGCGGCGAATATCGCGGCCTGATGCTGTAGTCGGCCATGCTCATAGCATGTCAATATTGAGACCATCGACGCAAGAAGTCGTCGATGGTCGTCAAAGACGATGCCTTCGAGTGTGAAGAGGTCCTTCCTATACACGCAATGTGTGGTGCCTATACCACACACAGAGGACAAACGAGTCGTGACCATTCATGCAATCACAACCCAAGCGTCAGTGTGGTCAGCGAAGCAAGATTCAATGTGTACCACATGGAGAGCGCACTTGCCACGCCACTCCCAAGGCCACTCTCTGCCACTGTCATCGTCGCCTTGCACCCCCATCGCAACTTCAAAATATCGAAATTCGTCAACGTTTGCGCACATGCATAAGGCGCAAGGCGGCGCGGCCGTCCACGAATAATGCCCTCGTTGGTCAATTGACATTCTCACACGATTGTCCCGTTGTACTACGTAGTTGGCCAAACTCTTGCTCTCACCCTCGTGACAAATACGATGTAATATAACCAGGGCGGTGTAACACACCCTTCGACGAAGTTTTTAACCCACAACAAACCAGCTGGCGCGCCGCGCCACCCCACATGCAAGGTTCATTTCCCAATCAGCATGAAGTGCACTCTCTTCGTCGCTGCTATTGCCGCCCTCGCTGCGGCGCAAAACATCACCGCGCCCCCCGCTCCCACTCCCCCGTGCCCTGAATATGTAGACCCGTTTGCGGCCTATGAACCTACCCCTTGCGTCGAGCCGCCGCGCCCGACGCCTTCCACGCCTGCGCCTACTCCGGCGGCGACTCCTTCGGCCACTCCCTCGGCCACTCCCTCGGCCACTCCCTCGGCCACTCCCTCGGCCACTCCCTCGGCCACTCCTTCGGCCACCCCTGCCTCGACGCCCAAGCGTACGCCCGCTGCCACGCCCAAGCCAACGACCGAAGACCCTGGTTACCCGACCAAGGACCCTGGCTACCCGACCAAGTGTCGCGGCGAAGCCAACGTCGACTATGCTGGCTTTGATTTGACCAGCACGTCCCAAGCGAAGGCTGAGAGCTGCTGCGCCGACTGCGAAGCCACGGAAGGCTGCCGCGTCTGGACGTGGACAAACTACAACGGCGGCACGTGCTGGTTGAAGCACACCGTCGGCCCCAAGTCCAAGCTGCCTGGAGCTGTCTCGGCTGTCAACGACAACGCGCCCGGCATGTGCGGCGACGCCCAAGTGAACAAGGACTTTTACGGCAACGACATTGGCTCGGCCGCTGCTGCGTACCCTGCGCTCTGCTGCGACCTCTGCGAAAGCACCGACGGCTGCTCGGCCTTCACGTGGACTGGCTTCAACGACGGCACGTGTTGGTTAAAGTCCGAGGCTGGCTACGCTGTGCGTTACCAAGGCGCCGTTGCCGTCGCGCTCTAAGCCTATCGAGACGCAAGGTCTTAACTACGACGTGCGATATCTTCTCCATGATCTGATAGTATTCCGTGTTTTGATTGCTTTCGGTTGTTTGACGCGTTTGGTTCTTGGTGTATCCTTGAAGGGATGTTGGTTGGAAGTGAAGGTTGAAAGTTTCAAGTCACATGGGCTCTCTTTGCTCACCATTTAGTATTTGTTGCTGGCTGGTGTGTTACTGTGTGCTCGTCAGTGGTCATGCAAAATTCTCCACGGTGAACCCAATTGAACTTTTGCCCCAGGCACGGTGTAGTCGAATGATCACCCTGAGGGATTGCTTTTGAAGATACTTCAAGCCCCGAAGCATGGAAGGCCCTGAAGTTCAGGGCCTTCAGGATGATCTCAAGGCGACATCTCACTGGGATTGATCGGACGTGATCGTCGTCTCGCCACGAAGGTTGATTGTTCATTTTCCCTGGACTTCCTGGGATATCCTATCTTGCCCAAGTTCATCGCCATCTACGGCGTGGATGGCGTAGATCTTCTTATGAGCCCCGCCGCGGGCCTGCCATCCACAAGAACAATGCTGCCGCCATGCGACCTTTCTTCCACATTGAGTGAGGGTTGCATGTGAAGAGTGCTTGTCTCTGAACTGCAACCTTGTGATTGAACCTCATATTTAAAATGCATTTAAAACATATTCGAAATCCTTTGCACACCGAAGACGGTTGTTGAAAACATTTTATATTATTACCGAGGATTTTATGGCAGTGTTCGGATTCACCTTTTGACATTTAAAAGAAAATTTTCGCTATTAAAAGAACATTCTTCCTCGACATCTGATTGGCTCCCACACACCTTGTTTTGTGCATTGGTGGAATCTTGTGGTTCCCCACTCGATTCACGTTTTATTGGCCGGCCACGTCGTGCCTCTCATTCTCGAATTCCCCTCGGTCGATCAAGTCGTCGTCATGGAAGCCTTGTCCATCAACGACATCAAGCCCATTGCTGTGGATGATGCCACTGCTCCCAGCTTGTCTATCCACAAGACCACCATCCAAAGCTTGTTCAAGCGCCGCCGCGTCCGCGTCAAAGAACTCTTGGGTGCCGGCCTTTCCTTGGTCGGTCAATCCGTCACGATCAAGGGCTGGGCCAAGACCCTTCGCGAAGCTGGTGCCGGTGCATTCTGCTTCCTTGAAATCAACGACGGTTCGTGCTTCACGGGCGTCCAAGTCGTCGTGAACAAGGACATCCCTGGGTTTGAAGATGTGATCAACTCGGGCGGGACTGGCGCGAGTTTTGCGATCGTCGGCGACGTCGTCGAAAGCCCAGCCAAGGGTCAATTGATTGAAATCAAGGCGACCCATGTGACTGTCTACGGTGGCGTCGCGGACCCCGCGACGTACGCGCTCTCGAAGAAGCGCCACACGTTGGAACACTTGCGCGAGAACGCCCATTTGCGCGCGCGGTCCAACATCCACTCGGCCGCAATGCGCGTCCGCAACGCCATGGCGCATGCGACGCACACGTTTTTCAACGAACGTGGTTTCTTGTACATCCATACGCCACTCATCACGGCCAGCGATTGCGAAGGTGCCGGCGAAATGTTTGCGGTAACGACGCTCTTCAACAAGCACGGCGACGGCAACCTGCCCAAGACGGCCGACGGCAAGTCGATCGACTTTACCAAGGATTTCTTTGACAAGCCTGCGTTCCTCACGGTCTCGGGCCAATTGAATGTGGAAACCCACTGCTGCGCGCTCTCGGACTGCTACACGTTTGGCCCGACGTTCCGCGCCGAAAACTCCAACACGGCGCGCCACTTGGCGGAATTTTGGATGATCGAGCCCGAGATTGCGTTCGCCGACTTGGCCGACGACATGGACTTGGCCGAGGACTACCTCAAGTTTTGCGCCCAGTACGCGCTCGACAACTGCGCCGAGGACTTGGCGTTCTTTGACAAGAACGTCGAAAGCGGGCTCTTGGACCGCTTGAAGGCGACGATCGACGCGCCGTTTGTGCGCTTGACTTACACGGACGCCGTCGAGCTCATCAACAAGCCCGAAAACCTCAAGAAGGGCAAGTTTACCGTCAAGCCCAAGTGGGGCGACGATTTGGGCAGCGAACACGAACGCTTCATCACGGAACAGATCTACAAGAAGCCCGTCATGTTGTACAACTACCCCAAGGAAATCAAGGCGTTTTACATGCGCTTGAACGAAGACAACAAGACCGTCGCGGCCTGCGACGTGCTCGTGCCCAAGATTGGCGAAATCATCGGCGGGTCCCAGCGCGAAGAGCGCCTCGACGTGCTCGAAGCCCGCATCAAGGAAGCCACGGGCCACGATCCCGCTGAGTATGGCTGGTACACCGACTTGCGCCGATACGGCACGGTGCCCCATGCGGGCTTTGGGTGCGGCTTTGAACGCCTCGTTCGCTTCGTCACGGGCATTGAAAACATCCGCGATGTCATCCCGTTCCCTCGCTGGCCGGGCAACGCTGCCTTTTAAGGCGGCGCCGTGCAGACCACACTTCTGTAATACTGTACAATGCACTATCCATCCTCTAAGTTGTATTGTCGGGTACACGTTCCTGTCAGGTGGACACAGACGGATGCTCCAGCAGTTATGGCGTTCCATTGTTCAAAGCAGGCATGTCGTATTCTCTCCCAGGCATGGAAAACGGGATGGAGCGATCCACGCGCAATTTGAGTTTGTGTTGCGTGGGTATTAATTTATAGAGGTTTAATTTTGGCGCGCTTCCTTAGATCTAAAGATTGAATGAAAGGGGAGGCAATTTAAATCACACTCTTTATCGTATTAGAAAAATAGTATAAGCGGGGATTATAAAGCGAAATAATAAAATAATTCAACATCAGAGGGGAGAGGAAACATAAAATACAAGAGGTTTTCGTCCTTCTTGTGGGCAGATTTCAGTCTTGTTTGGGCGGAACCGGAGTCACGATGACCCACGACATCGCGGCTCGCATCGAGTACTCTGAGAAGTACGTGGATGACACACACGAATACAGGTATGCACATCCACCGCCTTCTCCATGGACCCCTAGTGTGACGGCTTTTCTCTCACTAGACATGTGATCCTCCCCAAGGAAATGCAACGGAGCTTGCCGGACCGTTTGCTCACCGAAAGCGAATGGCGCCAGTTGGGTGTCCAACAGAGCAGAGGATGGGTGCACTACGCCATACACAAGCCCGAACCGCACATTTTGCTCTTCCGACGGCCATTGGGCACGGACCCCACTACGGGACGTGTGAACTCGTCGATGGAGCGCGAAGCCAAGGAAAAGTACGCCCAAGACATGGGTCAAATCCGCCAGTAAAATCGTCTCGAATGAATGAAGTTTTCAAATTAGCCTTCATGTGCATCCTCGTGCGTGGTGTCGTTGCCTGGAGACGGCTGATGGACTCTCATGACATCTTCCCATGTTGCTACTCACCTCCTCCGTGTCTTGCAATGCACGTCCAATTTCAATGTCTTAGTCATTCTGCGAAACATGAACAGCAATATGCCAACTCGCGTCGACG
The DNA here is from genome assembly GCA_009835185.1 of Aphanomyces stellatus. Lineage (NCBI taxonomy): Eukaryota > Oomycota > Saprolegniomycetes > Saprolegniales > Verrucalvaceae > Aphanomyces > Aphanomyces stellatus. The sequence continues at coordinate 6,296 of VJMH01000231.1, forward strand.
CCCATGCCATCAACCACAGCGACACAACTACTATTCAGTGAGCTCGGAATGTTCATTTTCGGACTTTCTCAAGAAACTCCACAATCTGCATGTGCCCGTGTCTTGCGGCCCCCTCCATGGCTCTAACTGTGCCTCGTCGTCCAGATTGATGGAGATACACAACGACGTCCAAATGTCCGCGCAGCGCCGCGTCGTCAATCGCGTCCGTCGTGCATCCTTCGCTTCGATGGACGTGCAAAAAGCGGACAATTTCGAGGTGCCCATTCGCGGCGGCAAGGTCCATCGCGATGGTCGTGCACGTGGCATAGGTTGTTTGATGGAGAAACGAGACAATGTCGAGGCGGCCGCGGCCGGCGGCGCGGTCCATCGCATACGGCGAGCACTTGAGGCCGTGGGTGTCCAAGTGGGCAATCAATTCCAAATGACCATTTTCGGCGGCGACATCCATGATTCTTGTGTCTGATTTGTGCGCCTCGAGGACCAAGTTGAGGGTTGCAATGTGTCCATGGGCTGCTGCGAGGATCGCGGCGGCGGGCGACGGCGTCACCTGCTTTTGTATGAGGAAGGCCGCGGCATCGGCATGTCCAAAGGAAATGACAGCGTCGAGCACGGCGGATGTGAAGAAGCGGGGACGGCAGTTGAAGAGCCGGAAGAGAATGCGGTGGAGGGGCAATGCCGAGACGAGGAAGCTGGCTTGGTGGTGCGGAAGGACGCGGCGGTAGCACCGAACGAGGCGACGCAGGTCGTGGTAGACGCCATCTTGGAAGCATGTCACGAGGAGATAGAGGTCCGAGTTGCGTAGAACGCCCACGGCGGCGATATTGCGCGCCAGCATCCTTTGCAGTGAGTGGGGGCGACTTCTCAGTCCTCGAGACGGCATTTGAACGCTCGTTTCCAAAGCAAATTGTATCAAAAATGGATAATATAGTATGAAAAGAAGACTAAATTTGCATACAAAGTGTTTATTGAGTCTTCCAGCCTCGTGGCAGCGGGAGAGGCGAGGACGTAGCCTCTGGCGCCACAGGTTGGTGAACTGGTTCACGGTGGCGATTTTTAAATGTCTTTGGTCGTATACAGTGCTCATCACAACGCCGTAGAGCTACATTTTGATTGTCTTTACATTCCCCCTCTTCTAGCACCTCCCATTGCGTTCTGTCGTCGAAGATATGTTGACACCAAAAGTCCTTTGACCGCACTTGAGGTCATTCACGTATATATCCATCTGAGGGGTATGAGTTGGATGAGCCCAGGCCACCTGTGATTGTAAACTTGGCCCTTGATAGTTGGATAGCATTTCAGCCCCCAGTGACTTCGGGAAAAGCTGCACTTCGTAGCTGAGATGCATGCTGGGAACTGTAGCAACATCTTTAAACATCAGAGCATGTACTGTCAGACCGACTGGGACTTTACCAGATCCACGACCAGAGGCTGTCAGTTTCTCACCTTTTGTAGATCGTTCCAGTCACTTCAACTCGACGAGGCACACTTGATTCAACTCAAGGTAATATATTTATCTACCACGGAATGATCGAACCATCCGACTGGTAAAACTTGCCATTGTCGGCAGCCGTGACGTTGTCCAAGACACGCGTCAAGCCCGCGACGCTCTCAGTCGCCGTCAAGTCGCCCTTCCCGCCGCACATGTCGGTGGCCACGTAGCCCGGATGCAAGACGACCGCCGCGAGGCCGCGCGCACCAAGATCCACCGCGAGCGATTTGTTGAGGCTGTTCAACGCCGCCTTGGACGCGCGGTAGCCATAGTACCCGCTTGACACATTGCGTTCGATGCTTCCCATTTGGGACGTGAGCTGCGCGACGAAAGCAAACCCCGATGCCGCCTTGGCGCGGTCCAAGTTGGACAGAAACGCGCGTGTGACGAGCCACGGCCCGACGGCGTTGACTTCGAATTGTCGCATCAGGTCAGCCTTGGTCGCCGTCTCGAGCTTGTCGTGCGTCAGGATACCCGCGTTGTTGATCAAGAGATCGATGGGAGTGTCGAAACCGACGTCCGCGGCGGCTTGGAGCACGGATGCTTCGTCGGCGGTGTCGATCGCGACGATCCTCTCCACATGCAAGTCAAGAAGCTACACCACGTCGATCAAATCGATGTGTGGGACAGAATGCGCTCGTACCTCTTTCGCCGCAGCAGGGTTGCGCACGGCGGCAATGATGTTCCAGCCTTGCGCCTTGTAGTGCTTGACGAATGCAAGTCCGATGCCGCGGCTCGCACCGGTGATCAAGACACGCTTGGGGCCGCTCATCGTCCACGTCAAAATGGAGTTCACCTGAAACGCACGGAATGTATGTCAGTGGCTGTTTGAAAAATGTCATTTTTGTCCCAAAATGATACTAGTATCCGGGCTTAAAATCCAAATAATAATGTCATTTTTTGGAAAATGATACTCCATTTGTCGAAACAACTCGCATCCATCGAAGCGTTGATGTGGGCGACTCCCAAAACGACTAAGAACCCTTCACCACGGAATGATGGAGCCGTTTGTGTGGTAAAACTTGCCCGAATCGGCGGGGGTGATGCGCGCCAAGACAGTTGTCAAGCCCGCGACACTCTCGTCGACGGTGATGTCACCCAGGTGGTCCGTCATGTCGGTCTTAACGTAGCCAGGGTGCAGCACGACGCAAACGACACCGCGGTCGTGGAGGTCCACTGATAGCGATTTGTTGAGGCTGTTCAGAGCCGTCTTGGACGCGCGGTACCCGTAGTTGCGGCCCGTCACGTTCTGTTCAATGCTAGCGACGATCGAGGACACTTGGGCGGCAATCGCAATTCCGGACGCTGCCTTGGCCAGCTCCAAGTTGGGCAAGAAGGCGCGGGTGACAAGCCACGGCCCGACGGCGTTGATCTCAAACTGCCGCATCAGGTCGGCTTTCGTCGCTGTCTCGAGGGAATGCCGGGTCAAGACGCCGGCGTTGTTGATCAAGAGATCGATGGGGGTGTCAAGACCGACGTCCGCGACCGCTTGAAGCACAGACGCCTCGTCAGATGTGTCGATGGCGACGATCTTCTCCACGTGCAAGGCATTCAACTACAGAGAACAATCAGTCGGTTCCGCGAGTGTGATGAAGTGACAGACATCGTTCGCGGCGGCGGGGGCGCGCACGGCCGCGATGACATTCCATCCTTGTGCCTTGTAGTGCTGGGCTAGTCGGAGCCCGATACCGCGGCTGGCGCCCGTGATGAGCACACGTTTCGGAGTGCTCATGGGCCGCGACTTCGCTGAATGAATTTGAAATCAGATATACATCCGGTTACATCCGGATACTCCCAATATCTGCGTGCCTCATAGCAGAAATAGTGCATATGTTTGTCTCAATTACTATTTGATTCTATTATGCCTTATGAAAATAAGCCTTATTTAGCATATATTTTATAAATATGGTGTCTAACCATTCGAGGATAATGGCATTAAAAATAATGGCCCCAAGCGAGTGCTCATCACCGGCGCGAACCGCGGCATCGGTCTCGCCTTTGCCAAGCACTAGAAGGCACTAGGATGGAACGTCATCGCGGCCGTGCGTTTCCCCGAATCTGCGACGGAGGTTGACCATGTGTGTGCAATGGGGTGATGATTTCTCGTGTGCGTAGTTGCATGCGTTGGACGTGAGAGAAGGTCGCCGCAACGGACACGGGGGACGAATCGTCGGTGGCAGCGGGTTGGATCCACGACCCTCATCGATCTCAACATGCTCACGACGTCTCTCTGCATCGACCTCAAGCCCCGCGGCATCGCATGCGTCCTCTTGAGCCCGGGGTACGTGGTGACAGACATGAACGACAACGTCGGACACTTGACTGTCGACGAGTCGGTCGCAGGCATGACCCACGTGCTGAGCCAAGTGACCCTCGCCGACAGCGGCAAGTTTTTTCACATGGATGGGACGATCGTCGAGTAGTAGGGCGACGTGGATAAAACACAAAAGAAAGATTCAAACAAGGAAAAGATGGTACGCCCTGTCGAGGGGTGGTGCGAGGAATTATTTGAGCCCAACAGACATGGATTGATTCGCATGGTTACACACAGTTCGCTCAGGTGACATCCAGGATGTATCTTTACTCCATCTCCACAAGCAAACCTCTTGGATCCCATGAAGGCGAACCTCGAATTGGCATGTGGACTCCACACAACAACATTGACGTTCATTTGCGTTACGGAAGTGTATTTCAAGGCAAGGATTCGTCGATACATGGGCTTAGAGCGCGACGGCAACGGCGCCTTGGTAACGCACAGCGTAGCCAGCCTCGGACTTCAACCAGCACGTGCCGTCGTTGAAGCCAGTCCACGTGAAGGCCGAGCAGCCGTCGGTGCTTTCGCAGAGGTCGCAGCAGAGCGCAGGGTACGCAGCAGCTGCCGAGCCAATGTCGTTGCCGTAAAAGTCCTTGTTCACTTGGGCGTGGCCGCACATGCCGGGCGCGTTGTCGTTCACCGCCGAGACAGCGCCAGGCAGTTTGGACTTGGGGCCGACGGTGTGCTTCAACCAGCACGTGCCACCGTTGTAGTTTGTCCACGTCCAGACGCGGCAGCCTTCCGTGGCGTCGCAGTCGGCGCAGCAGCTCTCAGCCTTCGCTTGGGACGTGCTGGTCAAATCAAAGCCAGCATAGGCGACGTTGGCTTCGCTGTGGCACTTGGTCGGGTAGCCAGGGTCCTTGGTCGTCGGTTTGGGTGTAACTGCAGGGGTGAGCGCTGGAGTGGCCGAAGGAGTCACGACGTGAGTCGGTGCATGCGTGGATGGTGTCGGGCGCGGCGGCTCGACGCAAGGGGTAGGGTCGTAGGCCCCAAACGGGTCTACATATTCGGGGCAAGGGGAGGAGGGAGCGGGGGGCGCAGTGATGTTTTGCGCCGCGGCGAGTGTGGCAACAGCAGCGACGAAGAGAGTGCACTTCATGTGGATTGGGAGAATGGGATGTCTGTGCTTGGCGTGCCTGCGTCGTCGAAGAACTTCTTGACAAACAGTTATGCAAGTCCAGCCCATCGAACGAGTGTGACGGTGAGAGCGTTGGTGTGAGAGCCATGCGAGTAAGTGAGGGAGTGTGCAGTTGTCGTTCATCAGAAAGCAATAGGAGAGTACAGAGAGCATAGGTGTGAGAATCTCAATACACTCTCAGTTCTGCACGTTGAAGTGGAACTCGTGATTGCATGAAATCTGGACTGTGACGTGGCATACATTGATTTCACGCGAGTGTCATGCATTGGATGAACGGGACGACAGTTTGAGCAGGTCAAGGCCACCTTTGGTGAACTGTGGTATCCAACCGCGGTGGTCAAGAGTGGACGAGGACTCAAAGGAGTCCTGATTTTGGCGCCATTGGCAATTTTGGAGGCGACCAAAAGCATCACCACATCCAGCCCGGGAATCGAGTGGGTGTCTAGTTTCTTGCGATTTATTACTGACTTATCATCACAGTCACAACGACACTTGCGAATCGCATGTTCACATGAACATTCAAGAAAGCGGGCTTGCCGCTTCTTTACGAAGGGTCCAGCTACACTCTCATGCCTATCGAACCATCAAAACAAGGAAACGAACAGGTTTACTGGGTCGGCGTTTCAATGGAAGCACAAGCGCCACGATGGCAACTTCCGTTGCAAAGTCACATCATTAACATGAATGTCCGCGCGTCACTCGCGCTCTCTTTCGAGAGACCCCCTATCACCCTCGCCCTTCTTCATGATGACATGAATTGTCCACAGACGCTGATTCCGAGATTTTGTTGGTTTGAAGTTCACCTCTCGGACTATTTATTTTGCACTCGCCGTCGACCAGCTGTAGGGCGTCGGGTGTGGACTGCTCGTCGCTCATTTTCAATCTGGCCTTCCAAGTAATATGCTCACCTTCGTCACCACGCTCGCGGTCGTCACCGCCACCGCCTCTGTGTCTTCCATCCAGGCAGCCGACAACTGTGGCGGCGTTGCCGAGCGCCCCCCGACCGCCGAAATTCAAGTCATCTCGTACAACGACGTGTACGAAATCAAAAACTACGACGCCGGCGACGGCATCTTGGTCGGAGGTCCGTCGCACGTCGTTCCCTTGACGAAGACCCTGCGCAAGAAGTACGAGAATTCGCTCGTCCTCTTTGCTGGGGACACCATGAGCCCGTCGCTTTGGTCGTCCTACTTCAAGGGGCTGCACATGATTGATGCCCACAACGCGATCGGAGTCGATTTTGCCTGCTTGGGTAACCACGAATTCGATTTTGGCATCGATGCGTTCTTAAACGTGAGTGCCAAGTCCAAGTTTCCCTGGTTGAACGCCAACGCGTACGAAATCGCGACCGACAAGCTCCTCCGAGGCACGATTCCGAATGCCGTCAAGACGTTCTCGTCGCCGACGATGGGTTCCTTCAAGGTTGGTTTCTTTGGTGTCATGTACGACATGCAAGACTCGTCCAAGGGTATGAAGTGGACCGATCCGATTGTCGCCGCCAAGGAACAAGTCAAGTACTTGCGGACGGTCGAAAAGGTCGACTTTGTGATTGCGTTGACCCATCAATTCTTGGAAGACGACAACAAGTTCTCCCAAGAAGTCGCGGGTGTTGACATGATCTACGGCGGCCACGACCACTCGGCCATGCTCCAAACGCAATTTGGCACCCCATACCTCAAGGCTGACTTGGAC
>VJMH01000232.1:0-10670 GCA_009835185.1 Aphanomyces stellatus
TCCCCGTGGCCCTCATGCAAGAAGTGGTGCTTCCAGGCGGTCTGCGTCAACAAAAGGTGTTTGCTCCGACCATCCCGCCTACCCCCTGGTTTGACATCACGCCCAAAATCACCCTCTTTGACTGCGCCTTGGACTGCGTTGTTGTCGACTGTACCACCAAGTTGCCCCACAAGCTCGGCATCTTTGGCGACTGGCTCTCGCGCAAGACGGTGCTCACGTGCGACGGCGCGCCCATCGCCAAGGTCCTCGCGGGTGACTCGTTGCTCCAGGACGAATATTTTGTCGAGGTTGCACCTGGCGTCGACATGGCGCTTGTCGTGCTGGTCTGCATGGCGTTGGAAGAAGCGACGGAAGACCGAGAGGGCGAAGAGGTGGTGGGAAAGGCCGTGGGGGAAGCTGTCGTTGGGTTCCTCGTGGCCGACGCCGTCGAAGACGTGATCGAAGAAGCAGAAGAGGAGGACGCTGAGTCGGACGGGGACGACGTGAATGACGACGACGACTAAAGAGGTAGAGAGGTTCATTTAATGTACTCGAAGTAGATACTGTCGGACGATGAATAAGTTAATGACGACGAAGACCGGCATTGTTTAAGAGCATCTCCAACGGTGTCGACAAATTCTCGACAAATTTTGGGGCGTTGGTTGCTCGAAAATTTGCCTCCAACGGTGTTCTTGTTGATCAACAACGGTTTTAACCGGAATTTTCGGATAAACGAAGGCGAAATTTCCTCTCGAACATATTGCACACACGATTACTTGAAAATTGTATTGGAAATATTTCCCTGTCATGGCAAATATGTCTCGAGCAATAACAAAGCCTGCAGCGCAGGTCTTGCCACCCGAACCCTAACACAATTGGTAAGTTTATATTGAGATGAAGTGACATTGGTGTGTCTCATTCCCAAGGGTTGCTTGACGCGTTCATGTTTGGAACCTGCGTTTTTTTCTGATGAACACGAGGCAAGCCTTGTGCGATGGCCGAAACGGCCGTTGGCACAACACCAAATCATGCAAGTGAACAACTAAGCCCTGCAATTTCTTTTACCCTAAACCTACCCTGGGAGCCAAAGAGAGGCTCAGCATATTTGGATCGCCGAGAGATTTTGCACATAGTCCAGCCCATTCATTCTAACAGATTCTCAAAATGAAACGAGATGCCGTGTTGTTTCAAAGCACAAAATGGTGAGCAAAAACGTCTGGGGAGTTATACGGTATACTACTGTACTACATACAGTACATAGTATCTGAAGGTCAAATCAAAATATGCGTACGTACAAGTACATTTATGGGTCAAGGAGCAGTACCCAAAATACTATTTTAGCAACTCGACCCAACTATTTAACTTCTATCTTCGGCAGCTTCTTCCAGCGCCATACAAAGCAGGACGATGAGTGCCATGTCAAAGCCCGCGGCAATGTTGACGTAATATTCATCCTGGACAAACTTGAGCGGGCTGAACACTTTGGCGATTGGTATGCCGTCGCATGTGATGACGGTCTTCCGGGCGAGCCAGTCGCCTCGAATACCCAGTACATGCGTCCTGCCCGTGACGCAGTCAACCACAGTGCAGTCCAACACGTTCTTGAATACAGTGATGCGTGGCGTGATGTCAAACATTTTCGACATGCTTGGCGTAAACACTTCTTGGCGGCGGACAAACGACATGACGGGCTCTTCCATGACAGCGACCGTCGCGCCTTGAAAGTCGAGAAGTGTCTTCTTCCGGCGGATCGAGAGTGCGTTGCCCTTGATCCGAAAGTACGGCGTGTTGGTGTTGGGATCGCGGATGGTAAAGTCGTCGCCGCTCCACGACCAGAGCTTCTGCTTGAGGTGGAGGCAGACAGGAACAGGTGCGGCAAACTTGGGATGGATCGCAGAGATGGGTTGTTGGAGTGGCAGGAGGACGACGGCATCGTAGGCTTGCTTGGAAGAGGAGTTTCCCATGGTTGTGTGTTGATCTTAAAAAGACAAAATGACAAAGGGAATATCGCTTGCACGGTATGGGTGCGAGCGACAGCTGGTCGAACGACAATTAAACGTCCTCTATCTTGTGAGAAATTTTTGCTGAATGTATTTTTCGCATGGGGATCATGTCCATTTATTGCGCTGTGTCAATCTGTTACTTTGTGGACAATGCATATGAGCCCCAACGTTTTGCATTTTGTTGCTCTTGGCCCAACGACCAAATCAGCACGAGTAATCTTATAACATACACTCTGAACAATTGAGAATGATGTTTAGAAAGTAGAATATTTGAACCAATCGGCATGCTCAGTTTGGTTTGATTTTCAACTTTGTTGTTTTGATGGCAACTATGGTATTTTCGAATTGAAATGGGAAAATGTATTTGGGTGCAATGTACGTCAGGGCGCAATATTTAGGGTGCAAACTCGGCCCCACATGAAAATCCCATGAAATTCAGCTGATTGGCTTAATTGCTGGCTTCTAAACAGCATTCTGGATTATTCAGAGTGTGTGTGGGTGCGGATAAAACCCTGATATTGATGCAGTTGATGTGTTTAGTTGCGTTATCCGGATACGAAGCCGGATATGGAGAGCAATAAATTCAGATCCGAAACCGTCTGAAACCCCAACAAACCATATTGTCTCCGAGGGCTGCCCTGTGCTCGGATTGCTGTGCTCCTGATACACAGGACCCTCGCCACAACGAAAATCATATGAAATCTCCTTAGTCATAAAAACTCCATCTCGACGAGTGATTCCACACCTTCATCGTGCGACTACCCGAGTTCCCCACCTCACCAAAGACCAGTGTAAGTTCTTGAGGTATGCTCCTAGTTGAGGGCAAGAAGCAAAGTGTAGTAAGTTGGAGTGTCCTGCCCGGTGTTGGGGAAAATGAGCGGTCAGATTTGCAGCTTGAACGTGGAGTGGTGTCGGTGGCCGTTCGTGTGGCTAAAGTGATAGGAGAATGCGAGGCAAGTGTGTGGTTGTGGATGCGTGAAGCTATCTTGGTACCTTGTTGTAAGTCCACCACGAAATTGGCTGAAATCGTGAACATAGTATTCACGATTGCCCAGCCTAAGTGTAACACCACCGTATATTTTGAGTTTATACTAGAATCAAGTACATCCTCATTGATTTGAGGAAAATGTTTGGCTTGACTATATCGACGTTTGTATCGTGACCAGGAAGAATTATATTTTAGATAAGTATTCCAAAGACATTGAAGTCTTAATTATATCTGATATATAATTGTTCCTGGTCATGACCGCAGTCATGACCACACAATATATATTTTGCGAGTATATTCACGCTAGTATTTGCGAAGCTGCAAGACGCACGTGCAAAAATATTCTTTGGCGCCCATGTGGTGCACCACTCGAACTTGCAGAGAGGGGATCAGGTTGCGTTGTGGAGACGCAGTGCACGCGAACAAGCCTCCAAAATATAGCACTTTCCGAGAGATAGCGTCACGGCCATTCCGTACACGTACCGCTCAAGTCGAAACAGTCGCTATTTACAGCCCAGCGCTGCAAGAGGAGACAGCCGAAATCATGGATTGGGGCCAGTTTGATTGCAGTGTATTTGGTGCACCAGAGTACTACGTAATATAGAGGTGACTTCGTCAGTTGTACGAGTTAAGATTTATTATGTAAATGGGTGCAAGTACTAGTACTTCATTGCCCATCACAAAATACGTATTTTGCAACGTCTATCGCGTCTCGTCGGACCCCCCTCCAACTCATACGAATCGACAATAGTACTCCGGAGATCGACTTCTCACACTGATTTACCCTCGTTATTCTAGGATCTCAATCAATTTCGATCGAAATTGACGAATTTTTTACTATGTTGGAGTTGTTTCATCATGAGCTTCAAGGGCCGCAACGAGCAGTACAATCAGCGCCATGTCGACCCCAGGTGCAACATCAACGTAATATTCGACATTGGTAATCGCGTCGGGATTTCGGACCTTGGCGATGGGCCTGCCGTCGCACGTGATGACAATTCTGCGCTCGGTCCAGTCTCCAACGATTCCCAGTGCATGCGTTTGCCCCGTCGCTGCGTCTGTGACGGAGCAGTTGAGCGAACTTTGGAAAATCGTGAGTATGGCCTTGACAGTAAAGAGCTTGGTCCTGCCTGGGCGCATCACTTCGTGGACTCCCGGCCTTGTGGTCGCTTCAACCAAGGCTACTGGTTGCCCTGTGGAATCCAACACGGCTTTTGTGAAACCGTGTTGGCCGTCGCCTTTTTTGAGTTGGAAAACCAGGACTCCTGTTCGTCGGTCCTTGATTGTCAAAAAGTCGTCGCTCCAAGAATAGGCGTTGTTGAGCACGTAAAGCGTCGTGACGGGCTCGTTTGTAGCGAGAAAATCGGCACCGATGACCATGAGGGGTGGTTGGGCTGGTAAGAGGACCGCGGTGTTGTAAGCTTGGATGTCTTCGACCGAAACGCAATTGCCCATCGTAAAATGGAATATGACGGTATGAAAGTAATGATGCTGAACGAGAACAGATGTAGTTTGTCAGGTGGGGAAATCCCAGGATCGTCCAATCATCCATGCATTTTCAAGTATAATACTGGAGTATGTATAATTCGAAATATAAATAGAATACCAAATTTTATCCGGAAAAATATCAAAATAAACTCACCCACCAGCAATAAATCACAAATTGGTGAGCAAAAAAGTCAGGTGAGTTATTGTACTTCGAAGTATGCTTTACCGAAATCGACACCACGAACAGAATATGTTGAGCTTTGATCGGAAATCGTTGAGAAGATTCTCTACACGAAATATTTCGACCAATAATAATATTTCAAGTCTCAAAATCTCCTGCCATTGGCTACAAATCATCTCCTGCGACATCTCCCCGCGTCGGTTCAAGGACAAATGTAACGTTTTGAAGGACGCTCTGCTCGTATCGCTGGACAAGTTCTTGGACGTGGGGGACAATGCTCCGCTCCTGCCAATGTTGTACGCGCCTCGGCTGCATTGGGCAGGTTCTTCCGGTTGGCGGCCTTGACTTGTTGGCCGCTGCCGGCCATACACGTTCCACGCGAGCTCGAGCATCTGGGCGACCGGAGCAACAACTGCGCAGCGTCGTCAACGTCGTCGTCGTCTGTGATCGAACGGTCCATCGGCGACGACTACACGCTGATCAACATGGCAGCGTCGGCGCTTCTGGACCCCGAGGCCTCAGCGACGCGCGTGCCAAACGCGCCGTGTGCAGCCAAGTTCAACGCAGCACCAATCGCCGCGACTCTGTCCTTGAGGTTATCGAGGACGATCTTGACTTGCTACCTGCGAACTCATGCTGCAGCAACATGACAGTTTAAGCAAAGTAGAGGTTTCGAGTATTAGTGCTGTGGGGGCACGCTCTTCTACATTGGCACTGCCCAACCAATTCGAACAACTCACACGCATCGCCGTGCTCATGAATGTGACTCGTATTGCCCTCACTCACCTCGACATATTCACAGTTCTACTTCTGGAATTTCCATGGGGTGAGCATGCCGCCTACCCAACATCAGAACAAATCGACATTTTTGTCGATCTGGTTGCTAATGAATATATGGTACTTTGAGCGATGTCTCGATGCGTATATTTCTACGCTTGGGGTGCTCTCCAGTCATGTGTCAAGCACTACGTGATCCTTTAAGGATCGCGTACATTCAACTCGAAAGGTGGGTTTTAAACCATTCAAGTTGCTGTCGTCGATGTGTAATACCGAACTATTTCTATTTTGACCAGATCAGGTCAGCAACCATATGTGACATTTGACGATTCGCGTTTGCACTTCAAACATGCAAAATGAATCTGATTCAGGAACAGACGGCCATCCTGGGAAATCTTTTCAGCACATTCTACTTGGCGGCAAAAAAGTTGCATTCCTGCATCAATGATAGTACTGGAAATGCTAGCTTACGGTGGGATATATTTTTTAATGTACTCCTTCTCACAAATGTATTTTATATTCGTTTCTTTTTCTAAAAATATACTTCGAAGTATAATCGTATATTTAAAAAATAATCGCATATACTGCTATTAGAAAATATACGAACATATTTTTTCGTATATATTTTTTAAATATACGAGTATATATATATGTATATATACGAATATAAAATACACATTTGTGAAACACAATCAAAAGCAATATGTGTTCAGTTGAGTCTGAGAAAGGATGTTTCTTAGGATGCCCTTATGATGATTGAAGAATAAATATCAAGTGAGTCTTGCGAATCCCAGGGCCAACCAACCCGACTTCAGAACCCACCAAAATCCACTATTTTAAATGGAATTTCTTCAAAGTAAATATTTGTCAACTTTGGTTTTTGGAGAGTTTTCTTATACTAGTATTAGTATAAGAAAACTCTCCGAAAACCGTCGACCGCTGATATTTTTACGAAGACGTCTCGCCGTACAAACAGTATATAATCGCACAATAATACAATTAATTACTTCCTCTCACAAAATGCGCAAATCCCAAATGACCGTCCACAATGCCACGGCGCATCGATGAGCAAGTATGGCCACACCAACCAGCGTCGTCAATGGTTTTACATATATAATTTTTCATCCATCAGATTATATTGACTGGTGGCTGAATCACATTTTCAACATTGGCTGGGCCATGGAAATTGCACGTCTGGTTGACAGATACAGTAACGCTGAAAATCATAAATAAAATAGATACTCGAAATACTCATACTTTCATTTGCAAAAGTCAGTAAAATACAACGCCTGTCAGCTCCAATTCCTTGTCATCCCCACAGCTTTCAAAGGTTTGCGCAATGATTGGACCCCGTGAAACGACTAACCACATCAAAACACATCAACGATGCCTCACTCGACTTGAATTTACTACTTGTCACATACTGCAATGGATTCACGTGTACATTGTCCTCGACACCGATACTTTAAGTAGTATCGATGTCGAGGACAATGTACACGTACCCAACGTCGAATCCAGGGCCAAATCAAACATTGTTTTCGCCCATCAGTCTCCTTCCTTGTGTTTTGCGCACATGACTCCCAATAATCGCATATGGTGTTAATTCCAAGCCCATTCCTTGCAACACGACGACTTTCCCCTGCACAGCTTTGCTGTTGGAAAACCCTGGCTTCTCTATCTACCTTGCTTATCCTCCATACGGCAGCATGCGGCATCTTTGCCAAGGCGACGAGCAAAGTACGACCGTACTTGGTTGGTCGTCGCGAATAATAAGACCATCTCCACTGGACGCTATATATAGCGTCGACGCAACGCAACACAAATTCTAATTTGATTGGACAAATATGGATGCTTTTTTTACCAATAAAATTCATTATAACGTAAAAACAATTTAACTCTGAGTCTGTGCAGTAATCCACCCAAAAAACTCGGTTTCGGCACTTTGTATGACGTGATTTTGCGCTATACCATAACTGAATGGTTTAAATTGCTAGGATGGTAGAGCACAAAAGAAAAACACTTACGCCGAAGTTTAGATGCACAAAGTAACAGCATCATATTTAATACTGGATTTCTCTCACGACCCGACATTTTCGTTCAACAAAGTCCAAAGTCAAAGCATGATCCACAAAAGCTACAAATTGCGCAAGCATATCACCCGAAAGCTGACGTTTCAACATGAATTTTGCAATTTTCTATTTTCAATTTTGCCATGAATTGGATGAGAAATCACTTCGTACAGAGGGCGATTTTCTCAGACTTGGTATTGAAAATCAGATCCATGTTCGATGCCTTTATTTATTCTAGAAGGAAAAATATTACGTTTTGCAGGCGAAGAATATCACTTCACGTGGGCAAATGGGCAAAACCCAAAAACACACGTATGTATCACTTGAGGGGCGTCATATCTATTGGTCGGCAACTCGGTGCGGCATTGTTGGACCAACGGACAAGCAGTAGCGGCACTGCCTTACCCGCTTGGTGGATTGCGTCGTACTCGCACAATGATGTTCGTCGTTGTGAGCTGCATTTCCTTGCACCCGCCCATCTCCCGCAGCAGCCCATCACGTGTGTCCATGGCCGTCTCTGAATTTACGTCGTCTATGCACCCAGTGTTTGAGTTGTATTGTGGAGGACAAATTGTCTGAAAACGTCAATATTTCTCAAATAGATCTGACTGCAAATATCGCGTCGCTTGCTGTAAATTGAGTGCAATGATATCCTTCATCAACTTGACACTGTCCCCTCCTCTAATGATTGAGCTCTGCTTTCTAGTAGCTGATATGACATGCAGAATGTAAGTCTCGTTTCATATATTGTGAATTGCCAATTTCTAGCTTCAAGTTGAAAAGCAATCAGTTCGCACATCCAAGAAAAGAATGATTGGTTCAAAATGCACAGTAAACACACGTATTTTGACGAATAGTTTCCGTTTATTCATTATTGTCCAATTATATGGCGCTAACTTTTGGCGCAAATGAAAATACACGTTCAACTTCGATTGGGATTTTGATCCAAAAATGTGATTTCGGTGGAGCAAAACTTACCATTCTTATTCTATTGATGTAAAGACCACAGCACAAGTGCCTATTTAATTCTTTGTGCTCTCTAACGACATGTCGTGATAAGATTTGACAGAAATCTGATGTAAAAATGTCATTCGGTGTTAAACCGACGCCCAAAAATGGCGACGTTTCACCCTTCTGCCCCGATCCGACGATTTCATTCGTCAAAATTCGACAGGGTTTGGGCAATTCTCAGAAACTTACGATCAAGGTGTGATTGGACAAGTAACTTGACCAATCACATGCCTGTCAAAACAGGCTGGAATCGAACACCACCACAACCATCACGATGGATTCGTGGCGGCAGTGTGAGCATTGTGAAAGTTGTTCACATGATGTTCTCAACTTCTCCATCGGGCCAACATGAGCACTGGTTCGGTGAGCACGGTGTTGTAGTGTTTGGAAATTTCGAAGTAATGTACATTGAAGTTGCACCCCTATGTTTCGAATTTCGAAGTTACAAAGCATCTGGTCGGTTGCAGCACGAGTCCGCATAATATCCGGATTTGAATTTAACCAAGGTATTTCGTATTTCGAAAATCACTCATTTTATGTCCAATCAAGCGGTTCGGATACATTTCAACCCGCCAAATGACCGGCTCCCTCTGAGGCCACAGACATGCATTTCGCCGAAAAAAATTGTGGAGCCCTCTTTGGTCAAGCTCTATTGATTCTATGTTGGCGACTATCGAATTCCTTCGCGCGATAACTTTGGTTTTCCCCATTCCTTAACCATTTTGGTGGATTACTACACAGACTCAGAGTTAAGGCCCTTTGGACAAATTAAGGTCCCCCGGCTAAGCCAATCAGATGACGAAACACCCATTTTTTACCCACAACCTTCAATATCATATGTTTATACTACACTAAAATCAAGTCAAAATTTGAGTAAATATGCACCTAAAATTTGGAGCCTTTTCTGACTTTGGAGAACCTTCGCAGGTTTGATTGTCCCTCAAAATCAATGATTTCACTCTCTTTGAGTTTCCCCTTCACGAATCAAGTTTCAGAGTTGAGAATCTCCCCCTGGATGATGTGATACGCGAGTTTAGCCAAAGCGCCACGAAAATTGAAACCTTAAATTGGTCGTTTACGTTATGGTCACTTGTGTTGAATCTGGCAATTTTGATTGGTTCATTATTGAGGAAAAGGTTGTTTAGCGTTGCAAATAGCGTCACATGGGTGGGGTTGCACCGACGCTAAACGTCCTTGCGTCGCTGCTTTGGGACACGCATAGCGTTCGATATTGTGTAGCATTGGTGGAGGTGCTCGAATGTTCAATCGCAGGTGTGAACTGAGCATTTACACAAAAATTTCAAATGTCGACGACTACTTTATGCAATAAATAGTCTTATTGACAAAAAGGAGGTTACCATGCACATTTCGCAACAGAATAACTCACCAAATATTTTCCCTATTTTTAATTCAAATATCCACAGGTGAGTTATAAGGAATATATTCGCAGTAAATTTTTACTAGTTCAGGAATATATTCACAGTTGAGTCATACAGGAATATGCTCACAGTTGAGTTATACAGGAATATGTTCATAGTTGAGTTATACAGAAATATATAATTGAAATAATATATTCCTGTATAATTCGCCTGTGGATGTTTGTTCATAAATTGAATGTGCACGGGGCAAAATGCAAATTATTCTAATCTTCAAGTGTTTAAGCAAGGCATTTACAGAGTAGAATTTTTATTAAATTCGGTCGCCAAATATCACGAAAAATGAATACTTTTGGTCCCTCACTATGTAAAAAATCATGGTGAGTTATTCAACCTGACACGTAAAACTCCAAAGGCAAAAATTCATGAGCAGCATTGCAAATTACACTGCAAGGTGATTTTGACTCACAAGTGAAAATCGTTCTTCATCTCATGTGCCGCGTTGCAGTTGTTGCGATGCGTCGACTTGGACGAAACTTGTCAGAATATATATATACTGTGTCAGAATATACAGTCGACGACGGATTTTAAGCCACACCGCAACTCGAAGTACAGCCTCGTTCGAGTGATCTAATTGGCTAGTGTGATTCGAAATTCGAAAGATATTCTGACCAATAGACTGTCTGGACAAGTGTGTTGACAAATTAAAATAAAATATGAAAACCAGGAGGCCATCCACGCCCCATACATTGCAGAATACTATTTCGCTGATAACTCAGCTGATTTTAATCCGTTTGC
>VJMH01000234.1:0-13585 GCA_009835185.1 Aphanomyces stellatus
CCTCTTGATCCAGGCCTCTTGGCTCTCACAGCCTCGTTTTACGCTGGTCCAGTCATGTATTTCATTACGAGAACGCGACTCGTGTGGTTTTACCAATGGCTCTTGGCATCAGTTGTAGAAAAGACGCAGCGCCAGTATGACATCGATGCATCGCCACGTACTGTATCTCTCAAAAATGATACATATCATTTTTTATTAGTCACACTCAACTTTCTCCTCGTGATGGCCGCCGTGCCCTTGATCCACTCGTTGGTGAGTCAAGCAAGCCACCGACGCTTTTTCAACGGTACGGACGCTTCGTGCACATGACTGTTGACGTCATCGTCAGCACATGCCACGTCAACATTTTCAATGCGTACACCTGACAGATTTGCGTCGAGGCATTTCAGCGACTGGAAGCATTGGCTTCTCTTTCGGTGGCACCGTCGGCACGAGTGTACTTCAAAAGAGGGCGGGACGTTATACCACCTTTTTGATGTGAACCCTCGATACAGGAAGTTTCCCCTCTTCAGCACCCGCGGCAGCGACTGCTTTGTCTTTTGTGTCGATGCCAACGCGGGCACAACTGAATGCCAAGTGCGTTTGAGTCTGATTCACGCACTGGACCGACAGACGACTTGTCCATCGCTCGCCATCCCAATTTGTCAAACCGACCACCCCTCTTGTGCAGTTTGTACCTTGGACGTGTCGTCCGGTTGTGAGTCGTCGAAACAAGCGTGTCCGTCGAGTAAATGTTTGCATTTGGGAGCCAACCACTGCCAATGGCTGAAATGACATGAACATAATGATTTTACTTACGAGAGTAAAATATCCTTGAAGTACCATGCAGGCAGCGTCGACGCATGCAACTTTTGAGATTGACAAAGACGTTGATATATGTCCAATCAGTCGAAAATTAAGCCAGTTAGAACAAGAATCAAACATTAAACAATGAACGCATTCGTTGAAAAATGTCAAACTACCATCTAGAAATATCCAATTGTTTAAATACCCTGGATCTGAGATGAGATTCGTAGCCTTCGCGAGTGATAGGCTAGGGGTGGGGTGGGCTTCCGTCGCTGTTGTCGATCTTTACGTCGAAAACCACAGGCCCGACACACTACAGTCGACGATAAATCTTCCATGGGCATCAACGAATAGTGACTACGTCCTCCTCGGATTACGTCATCAAAACCGTCGGCGAAATCGTCGGACCTATTTTTGCATTCTTTCTCGGCATGCCCAAGGTTCATGTGCATCGAGTTTCATCGCCGCCACGACGGCAGCATGCTGTCCGATTCTGCGCCCACTCTCTCTTCTGCACCGTCGGCTACGTTCTCAACCTCTCCCTCATTGTACACCCTCCCTTGCCCCGACGCATGTCTGAGTCTGATTCCAAACCTCATTTCTAGCCATTCAAGGCCTACATGAGCGAACCTTTTCCATGGCAGGTGCAGCCCCTTTCGTCCTTCACCCTCGATTTGGACGCTACGTTCGACGTCTTTGCCAACACGACCATCATCAACTTGACGTCGAAATACAACCAAGAGAGTGTCCCGCCAGGCATTGTGTTTACCAAAGACACGGGCGCCAATTCGTACCTGCTGCGCTTTGCGATCGAGCTGCCACGTGACGGGGATCCTCGCTGCGTCGACTACATGCACCACTTTCCAGGTACAATTGCAAGTGTGTCAGTTAGTGTCGAACCAATGCAAGGTGCAATCTTTTACTCGCAAGGCATGGTCGCCTTTGTCTGCGACTATGTCGGTCGAAATTCATCCAGTCGACTCACATACCCATCGTATGCGTGCCAACAAGACACATTTGCGGGCTTCCGTGTGGCAGCCAGCTGTACATGGGTTGTTGCTTCGACGGCCAACAACACGTATGATATTTACCACGCTGCCCAGCTTCTCGTGGCCCCATGGGTCAGTTGGGTCAATTTTGGACTCCGATGTGGCCTTTTTGGTTACATTGCTCGATCGATGTGGTATCTCTATTACCGGCATTACGGTCCATTGCTACTCAACTTGCGAACACTCGGCCTCCCAAACAGCCACGGCAGCCATAGCTACATCGTGCAATTGGGCGACCCGACGTGGCTCATTCTCAGCCATCCATTTGTGTCGCTATTTATGCTCCTCGATTGTTTTGTCAATGCCATGCACGGCGGCGCAGCCAACAGCCGCACGAGTCAAATATCGGATATGGGGGCATTTTGCCTCGGCTGTTTGTATGGCTCTCGAACGGTCCTCCTCGGGTTTTTCTCGTTGTGAATTGAATTGAATAGGTCTGGGCGGCGTACATGCAAATGCGGCATGTCTCGTCCTGGATCAATCACAGGCAGTGGGAAGAGTACTTTGAACCTCTCGACCCGGGACTCTTGGCACTCACAGCTTCGTTTTACGCTGGCCCGCTCATGTATTTCTTTTCGAGAACTCCCGTCGTATGGGTCTACCAATGGCTTCAAGCCTCGCTCATTCCCGAAACCAAGCGCCAGTATGGTGTCGAAGGCTGTCCACGTAAACACGTTTGCGATTGGTTAGCCATTCATACTTTGCCTAGTCATCCTGTCCTTTTTCATGATGATGGCGACCGTGCCCATGGTTCATTCCTATGTGAATCAAGCCATTCACCGCAAGAGTACGTCAACACGATTGGTGCATTGGGAAGGGTTGACGACATCATGAATGGTAGCACATGCGAGGTCGACGTTTTCAATGCGCAATACACCCGACAAGTTTGCGTCGAGGCATTTTAGCGATTGGAAGCATTGGCTGCTCTTCCGCTGGCGCCGTCACGGTGCTACTAAAGAGGGCGGGACGTTGTACCACCTCTTTGACTCAAACCCTCGATACAGGAAGTTTCCCCTCTTTAGCACCCGTGGCAGCGATTGCTTTGTGTCTTGTATCGACGACGACACGGGCTCAATCGTGCTACAAGTGCGTCTGAGTCTGATATACGCACTCAACCGACAGACAACTTGTCCATCGCTCGCAATTCCAACTTGTCCAATTGACCACCCAACTTTTGCTGTGGGCAAATTGGGTCATTCCGAGTGTGATATTTCGAAAGAAGCTCCTCCGTCGGCCAAGTGTTTGCACTTGGGGGCCAATCACTGCCAGTGGATGAAATAATCCAAATAAGTCCAATATAGGACTCAGATCTGCCAATGGTGCCTCAAGCTGTCTTTGTGTAAACAGGTTGTTTGTGATGTGTTTCGATTTGAACATTGCAAATGGTGTATACACGACGACAATTTGAAGCCATTCGAGAAATAGGCATCCGTACAAAGATGAACTTCAGTTTTGATTGGTTTTGATTGGGTGACTTTGCCTTGGTTCGTCTCTGGACTCCGATATGGTCACTTTGCGTATGTATATGCTTGCGATATGGTGACTCTAGTACCTACATTGCGGTCCATTGGTCAACAACGTGCGAGTATCAAGCGTCCTCAAGTCATGGCTACAATTGTGTGCGTGTGTAGCTAGCTACCCATCAAACCATGAAAACTGCAATGTAATAACGCCGACAACACAACAGAGCAGGCGAAACCGTTGGGCTATTTCTGTCTCATTTCTTGTCATGCCCAAGGTTCACGTGCAGCAACGACTGCCGTCACCTCCGCGACGCTCCGTCCGCTTCTGTCCCTCCTCGCTTGTCTATACTGTGGGTTATGTCGTCAACCTCGCGCTCATTGTACCGTAGCACGTCTGAGTCTGAGTCTGATTCAACTCTTCTAGCCGTTCAAGGCGTACATGAGTGAACCCTTCCCGTGGCAACTACAGTCGCTATCGTCCTTCAACCTCAATTTGGACGCCCCATTCGACATCTTTGCCAACACGACAGTCACCTATTTTGCCTCGAAATACAACCAAGACACTGTAAAGCAAGGCATCGTGTTCACCAAAGACACGGACGGTAATTCGTATCTGCTGCGCTTTTCGCAAGCGTTGCCACCCGCCAGTGACACCCAATGCGTCCATTACATGTGCTACTTTCCAGGTACAGAACCATCTGATCGCGCCGCTCTTAAGCCAGCAGGTGCCGTGTTTTACTCGCAAGGGATGGCGGCCTTTGTATGTGACTACGTCGCGCAAAATGCATCCAATCGACTGACAGGGCAAACGTCCTTCGAATGCCAGCAAGCCACGTTTCTGGGCCTGAGAGTCGCGGCCACCTGTACATGGATCGTAATGTCCCCCTTCGACACAAACAATTACGATATTTATCACGCAGTTCAGTTGCTCGAAGCGCCAGTGACCAGTTGGGTCAAATTTGGGCTTCGCTGTGGTCTCTTTGGGTACATTGCTCGAACTGTGTGGCAACTTTATTACCGGCATTACGGCCCCTTGCTGCACAACTTGCGAACTCTGGGTCTCCAAAAAAGTACAGACAGTTGTGGCTACAAGGTTCTATTAGGCGATCCCACATGGCTTATTCTGAGCCATCCATTCGTATCCCTATTTATGCTCGTCGATTGTTTTGTCAATGCCTCGTACGCCGGTGCTGCCAATAGCCGCACGAGTCAAGTGTCTGACATTGGTGAATTTTGCCTTGGCTGCTTGTATGGCTCCAGAACGGTATCAATTTTTGTTTATGCGCTATCATTAATGGGCGAATTCAAAATGTAGGTCTGGGCTGCCTACACGCTGATGCGTTACGCCACGCCATTGATCCACCAGAAAGCCTGGGAGAAATATTTTCAACCTGTCGACCCAGGCCTCTTGGCTCTCACATCCTCGTTTTACAGCGGTCCATTGATGTATTTATTTTCGAGAACACGAATTGTCTTGGCCTACCAGTGGCTCCAATCCTCCCTTGTCCCGCAAGCCAAGCGACTTCACAGTGTCGAAAGTTTCCCACGTGCTGCATTTTTCGAATATGAAATATTCTGATCAATTATTTTTGATTAGTCATGGTCACACTACTCATCACAATGGCAACATTGCCCATGGCGCACTCATTTGTGACTCATGCGATACGCAACCACCGAATTGGTTCGCAAATAAGTCGTCCACTCAATAGTTTGCGTCATCATGGATGGATCGTAGGACATGCCACGTCAACATTTGCAACGCGCACTCCAGACAAGTTTGCATCCAGGCATTTCAATGATTGGAAGCATTGGCTGCTCATTCTTCGTTGGCCCCGTGGTCACGATGGTGCGACTAAAGAGGGCGGGACGTTGTATCACCTCTTTGACACAAACCCTCGGTACAGGAATTTTCCCCTCTTTAGCACCCGCGGCAGCGATTGCTTTGTCTATTGTGTCGATGCCGACACAGGCTCGATCGTGCACCAAGTGCGTCTGAGTCTGATTTACGCACTCAACCGACAGACAACTTGTCCAACGCTCGCAATCCCAATTTGTCCAAGTGATCACCCCACTTGTGCAGTGGGCAACTTGGATGGGTATGTTTGTGGTCCCTCCAAACAGTCCCCGCCGTCGGTCAAATGTTTGCATTTAGGCGCCAACGCTTGTCAGTGGATTTATTAATAATATGACTCTGATTAGTCGTCTTGCGGTGTTTTATTGATAGAAAGTTTGCAAGCAAGTTTCAATGGATTCGATCCCATTCTCTGATCCAGTCGCGAGAAATTCGTCCATTTATTTTATAGCAAAATAAACCTACCACAACGACTGCATCCTACCACAACGACTGCATCCTGGGGCGTGGCCAAAGTAAAAGGCATCATATACTGTTGTGTGTTTGCTCGAAATTTTCGATTTGGTGTGATTTCCCCTTTGACGTGAAACGCAGCAAAATTCATCCCTGGTATGATTGGACCATTGCAACCGCTCAATTCGACTGAATATTTTTCACCAAATGGGCGCGAATTGTGATCGATTTGTTCGCGCAATTCGATTCGCGCGACATCCCAAATTCATACCGAATCGACAATAGTACGTGGCAAAGTCTTTGTCTTAGGATAGACGATGCCAAGTTGGACTGTGGTGCACAATGATGTTGTATTTTGAACATCGTGGTATGGCATTGAAAGGGGCGTTCACATTAGCTCGTAAAACGCCTCCTGTTCGTGTGAAACTGTCCGAGTTATTTTCGATCGCTTCCTCGGCATGCGCAAGGTCTACGTGCAGCGAGTGCCGTCGCGGGTACCACCGCCGCTGCGCCACTCTGTTTCCTTCTGTCCCTACTCACTCGTCTATTCCGTGGGTTATGTCCTCAACCTAGTGCTCATCGTACTGTGCACCTCTGAGTCTGAGTCCAAACCCCTCTCTTCTAGCCATTCAAAGCCTACTTGAGCGAACCCTTTCCGTGGCAACTGCAGCCGCTCTCGTCCTTGAATCTCAATTTAGACGCCCCGTTCGACGTCTTTTCGAACACGACAGTCACTTACTTTGCCACGAAATACAACCAAGAGAGTGTACCACCTGACGTCGTGTTTACCAAAGACAGAGACGCCAACACGTACTTGGTTCGCTTTTTGCTAGCGTTACCACCCGCCGGGGACGCCCGTTGCGTCGACTACTTGCACTACTTTCCAGGTACGGCCATGTTCGAGCCCGAAGCACAATATATCTTTGGCTTCGTTCAGGCGCCGACTTTTTCTCCAAGGGCATGACAACTTTTGTGTGCGACTATGTCGGTCAAAATGCTTCAAGTCGACTATCTGATCAGTCGTACGAATGCCAACAGATAGCATTTCTGGGTGTCCGCGTCGCCGTGAGTTGTACATGGGTCGATGTGTCCCCCTTCGACGCAAACGAATATTTTGTCTTCCACGCAGCCCAGTTGCTTGAAGCGCCCTGGGTCAGTTGGGTCAATTTTGGACTCCGATGTGGCCTTTTTGGGTACATTGCTCGAGCGATGTGGTATATGTATTACCGGCATTATGGCCCCTTGTTGCACAACTTGCGAACGCTGGGACTCCCAAACAGCCGAGACAGCCATGGCTACGAAGTCCAATTGGGCGATCCCTCGTGGCTCATTCTCAGCCATCCATTCGTATCTCTATTTATGCTTCTGGATTGTATTGCCAATGCCTTGTACGGTGGAGCTGCCAACAGCCGTACGAGTCAAGTGTCGGACATTGGTGAATTTTGTCTCGGCTGTTTGTATGGCTCACGGACGGTATATTTCGTATATTACTATATGCAGACCTTACAATATATGTAGGTCTGGGCTGCTTACATGCTCATGCGTTATGCCACGTCATGGATACATCGCAAGCAATGGGAACAGTATTTTGAACCTGTTGACTCGAGCTTCTTGGCTCTCACAGCCTCGTTTTACGCTGGCCCGTTGATGTATCTATTTTCAAGGACGCAAGTCATGTGGATCTACCAATGGCTACAAGCCTTGCTTATTCCTGAAGCCCAGCGACAGCATGGCGTCGAAAGTTCCCCACGTACTGTATCGTTCAGGTTTGGTATCGATGGTCTTGACGACTCTGTAGTCATGTTGATGTTCCTCGTTGTGATGGCGTCAGTGCCCTTGGTCGTTTCGTTTGTGAATCGAACCATTCACCACCACCGCAAGTGTACGGCTCCATTTTGCACAATTGCTGACGTTATCATTAATGTAATATTGATGTAGCGCACATCAGGTCAAAAGATCCAACGGGGACACTGGACGAGTTTGCGTCGAAGCATTACAGCGACTGGAAGCAGTGGTTCCTTTTTCGATGGCTCCGTGGCCACGATGGTGCTACTAAAGAGGGCGGGACGTTGTACCACCTCTTTGACACGAACCCTCGATACAGGAAGTTTCCCCTCTTTAGCACCCGCGGCAGTGACTGCTTTGTCTATTGTGTTGATGCCGCCACGAGCTCAATCGTGCGACAAGTACGTTTGAGTTTGATTCACGCACTGGATCGGCAGACAACTTGTACATCGCTCGCGATCCCAATTTGTCCAAGTGATCACCCCACTTGTGCAGTAAGCATGTTGGATGCCTCCGTGTGCAGCCAAGCTTCTCCTTCGGGCAAATGCTTGCATTTGGGAGCCAACGACTGTCAGTGGATGAAATAAGACCGTGTAAAGTGTACGTAAAGTATACGAGTACGAGATCTCGATCAGTCGGCATTCTTGTCCCCGCGCACTTACGTTGTTCGTCCTGTCAAACTACGCAGTCGATGAATGGAGTGACTAATATTACACGATTAATAGGACGACTGTCATGGTGCCAATGGCACCAACAAATATATTCGGCGGCAGGTGGCTCATCCGAGCACCATTGAGTCCAAAATTCATTCAGATTGCACCGTTTCTGCCATTTGTTTTTTCGTCAACAATTGTTGACCTACAAAGGTAGGCGGTCATCAATCGACACGAACGATGGACGATTAATCCTCCCTTACGCTAACTAGCAATTCAATGACGACAACATTGTCAAAGTCAGCCATCAGCTAAGCCAATCATTGGTCGAGAAGTCACTTTTTGCCTGTCTCTGGTTTTCGCCAAACTGACAGCTGTGGAATCAATTCTGCTTCCTACGACAGTAAATATATACGTCCCACACGTTGTAGCATTTTTCCAACATTTTTCAATTTTGGAGATGCGCCTAAATCATACCACCGTTAAATTATCAACATGGATTTGATAGGTGCGTCGTTCTTCTACACTTGAACAATCGTATTATCCGAGCCACCTCCGAAAGCAATTCTACTTCGTGTATACTTTGTTGGTCAAATAGGTCTTGGTCGATCGCGATTACACGAGCTGAAATTTGAAGTTCAAGGTTTTTTTCTTGTGTTGTCTTTTTCAATTATCACTACTTTGATTGGCTCCTCTAGCTTTGCGAAACCGTAGACGCTATTTCGGTCTCATAACATACATGCCCAAGGTTCATGTGCAGCGAGTGCCGTCGCCACTGCGCCATGCTGTTCGCTTCTGTCCCTACTCACTCGTCTATTCCGTGGGTTATGTCCTCAACCTAGTGCTCATCGTACTGTGCACCTCTGAGTCTGAGTCCAAACCCCTCTCTTCTAGCCATTCAAAGCCTACTTGAGCGAACCCTTTCCGTGGCAACTGCAGCCGCTCTCGTCCTTGAATCTCAATTTAGACGCCCCGTTCGACGTCTTTTCGAACACGACAGTCACTTACTTTGCCACGAAATACAACCAAGAGAGTGTACCACCTGACGTCGTGTTCACCAAAGACAGAGACGCCAACACGTACTTGGTTCACTTTTTGCTAGCGTTACCACCCGCCGGGGACGCCCGTTGCGTCGACTACTTGCACTACTTTCCAGGTGCGTCAGATAGAGTCCACCCACAGAGTCATGTTGCAGGCGCCCACTTCTTCTCCCAAGGCATGTCAACCTTTTTATGCGACTATGTCGGTCAAAATACATCAAGTCGACTAACTGATCAGTCGTACGAGTGCCAACAACTTGCCTTTTTGGGCCTCCGAGTCGCCGTGAGCTGTACATGGATCGTAGTGTCAATGGCCGATTCCAACACATATGATATCTACCATGCAGCCCAGTTGCTTGAAGCGCCAGTCGTGAGTTGGATCAATTTTGGACTCCGATGCGGCCTCGTTGGGTATATTGGTCGAGCGATGTGGCAACTCTATTACCGGCATTATGGCCCCTTGCTTCACAACTTGCGAACGCTGGGTCTCCCAACCACCAAAACGAGTGATAGCTACGACGTCCAATTGGGCGATCCTTCGTGGCTCATTCTCAGCCATCCATTCGTATCTCTATTTATGCTACTGGACTGTTTTGCCAATGCCATGTACGGTGGGGCGTCGAGCACCCGCACCAGCCAGCTGTCGGACATGGGTGAATTTTGCCTCGGATGTTTGTATGGCTCGAGGACGGTATTCTGTTTTCCTATACCAAATACAGGCAACCTAATTTAAAAGTAGGTCTGGGCGGCGTACACGCTCATGCGTTATGCCACATCCTGGATCCATCGCAGGCAATGGGAACAGTATTTTGAACCTCTTGATCCAGGACTCTTGGCCCTCACAGCCTCGTTTTACGCTGGTCCAGTCATGTATATCATTTCGAGAACACAAGTCGTATGGGTCGTCCAATGGCTCCAAGCCTCGCTTCTTCCAGAAGCCCAGCGACAGCATGGCGTCGAAAGTTCCCCACGTACGGTTCCCTTTCATTCAGGACGTATATATGATGATGTACTTCGTTTTTGACTAGTCCTCCTCACCTTTCTTCTCGTTATGGTCACAGTACCTGTCGTGCATTCGTTTTTGAATCAGAAAATCCACCACCATTTCAACAGTACAATACTATTGATACGATTGACACCATATGTTGACGTGGACGGTAGAACGTATCACATTGTCGACACACATATCTGACAAATTTGCATCGAGTCACTTTAGCGACTGGAAGCATTGGCTGCTCTTCCGCTGGCGCGGTCGGCTCGAGTGTGCTACTAAAGAGGGCGGGACGTTGTACCACCTCTTTGCCACAAACCCTCGATACAGGAATTTTCCCCTCTTTAGCACCCGCGGCAGCGATTGCTTTGTCTATTGTGTCGACGGTGACACGGGCTCGATCGTACGCCAAGTACGTCTGAGTCTGATTCACGCGCTCGACCGACAGACAACTTGTCCATCGCTCGAAATTCCAATCTGTCCACTGGACCACCCCACTTGTGCAGTGAGCATTTTGGATGCCTCCGTGTGTTGTCCGTCGAAAGAAGCGTCTCCATCGACCAAGTTTTTGCATGTTGGCGCCAACGACTGCCAGTGGGTGAAATAGTAAATTGTCAAAACTCTGCATCAATCTTTTGCACCACATTCGTGTCTTCTTGTTCGGACTTGCTGTTGTTCTCGTCATGTTGTGAATATTCAACTTGTATTCCGTGGCAATCTACTTGCGTTTGCATTTGTTGTTTCGAATGTCTATTTCCAGTCTCGCTGTTGCAAATACATTAATAATCAATGTGGTTGAATGGATCACGTTTGCTTCATGCACCACGTGCACAACTACTGCTTCGCACTAGCATGACGGTTGCCTTGGCAAACAATTGTGACCTGGACGATCAGAGTCCTATTTTGATAGTTGCCAACCAAATAGGAGAGCTCCTCGACAAACGACAACAGGAATGAATCCCAACCTATGCAATGTGGTGAGTTGAAGAGAGTACAGACTTTACCAAGCTGAGCTGTCACTTGAAATGAATTGTCCTTTCGATTGGAAGGAAGAGTCCGAATCAAATCGATTCACCAACCCAACCAATCAAATCAAAGGACAAGGCCAATGGGAGGAGCGTCGTGGTCGCGCTTTTTACAAACCGGTTGTCATATTACTTTGTCGTGAAATCAACACAAAATCCACTCGGTCGATTGGCGAGTCAATACACAATATACCCTCAGTGACGCGACTATGTGGCGAGTGGGCAATCACCCACCAAGTCCATATTTTGGTCTATGCAAGTTCGGTCAATATTTTTTTGGCCAAACAAATTCGATTTGCAAGTTCGGTCAATATGTTTTTGGCCAATCGAATTCGATTTGCCAACCTCCTGCCATGACCCGCAACTGTGACCCATCTTCTTTATAGAGTTATCGATTGGAACGTCGACGGTGTAGTTGACCAATGGCTGTAAATGCCACAATCAAATCTCCAGACTTCTCACAGTTTCGGTTTCGACGATGTCAATGAAACTGTTGCAGCTATTTTGGGTCATTCTTTGGCATGCCCAAGGTTCATGCACACCAAGGATCGTCACACGTACCGCCGCCACCGTGCCATGTCATCCGCTTTTGTCGCTACTCGCTTGTCTGCACCGTCGGCTATGTCCTAAACCTATCCCTCATCGCACAAAATCCCGTCTCAATCTGATTTCGACCCTCTTTTCCAGGCGTTCAAAGCGTACATGAGCGAACCCTTATTGTGGCAACTCCAGCAGAGTTCGTCCCTCAGCCTTGCCTTGGATGGTCTGTTCGACGTTTTTGCCAACACGACATTTGCCTTCTTGGCCTCGAAATACAGCCAAGATACAGGTGCTGTGTTTACCAAAGACACGGGTGCCAACACATACTTGCTGTGCTTTTCGCTTGCGTTGCCACCTGCCGGGAACACCCAATGCGCTGATTATACTAGGTACGAGTACAGTTTGGACCATTGGAATCAATCACTTAGCCCATGCCATCCTGCAGGTACCGTGTTTTACTCGTGGGATGGCAGTCTTTGTCTGTGACTACGTCGCGCAAAATGCATCCAATCGATGGACAGGAGAGTCCTTCGCTTGCCAGCAAGACACATTTGCTGGTCTTCGCATCGCGGCCAGCTGTACATGGATCGTAGTCTCCGATTCCAACACATATGATGTGTACCATGCGGCCCAGTTGCTCGAAACGCCAGTGGCGAGTTGGCTCAATTTTGGACTCCGATGTGGTCTTTTGGGGATTATTGTTTATACCATGTGGCGACTTTATTATTGTCACTATGGTCCCTTGCTAACCAACTTGCAATCACTGGGTCTCCCAAACGGCAAAGTCAGTCATGATTACGTGATTCAATTGGGCGACCCCACGTGGCTCATCTAACGGCAAACTTGATCGTTATAGGTCTGGGTTGCGTACCTGCTCATGCGTTGCGCCACGTCATGGATCCACCACTGGCAGTTGGAGAAATACTTTCAACCAGTCGATTCGAGTCTCTTGGGCCACGAGGGCCAATAGTCTTGGCCCTCACAGCCTCGTTTTACGGTGGTCCAGCCATGTATTTCTTTTCGAGAACACGACTCGTGTTGGTCTATCAGTGGCTCCATGCGTCCCATGTACCCGAGGCCACGCGACTTCAGTCTGTCGAAAGCTCACCAAGTAGTGCATATCAGTCGTGATGAGTGTCTAATTCGTCGGTTTTGACTAGTCATGATCACATTACTCATCTTGGTGGCCACGGTACCTGTAGTCCATTCCTTTGACAGTCAAGCAATGCACGATCGCCACGCGCGTATGTATACGAGTCGTCAATTGTTGACGTCATCGTCGCTCGATTGTATTGTAGGACCCACGTCATCATGTTCCTCAGAACAGTTTGCGTCGAGGCATTTCAACGATTGGAAGCGTTGGCTGCTCTACTTTCGCTTGCGCCGCTGCCACGATGGTGCTACTAAAAAGGGTGGGACGTTGTGCCACCTCTTTGCCACGAACCCTCGATACAGGAAGTTTCCCCTCTTTAGCACCCGCAGCAGCGATTGTTTGTCTCTTGTATCGATGCCGACACGGGCACAACCGAATGCCAAGTGCGTTTAAGTCTCATTCACGCGTTGGATTGACAGACAACTTGTCCATCGATCGCAATCCAAATCTGTCCACTCGACCACCCCACTTGTGCAGTGGGTACCAAGGGATGGTTCGAGTTTGTGTATGGAGTGTTATGGTGAGATGAGGATGAGTGTCAGGATCCCTAATAGTCTAGGCGGTTAGGATATATGGCTTTCACCCATACGACCCGGGTTCGAGTCCCGGTTAGGGAATCATCTTTTAACCTTTTGCACCACACCACATGCATTCTTGACCATCATTCCCCTTCTTTCCACCAAATCCCCACCATGCACTCCAAAGGACAATATTGCCACGCTATTTTTACACTCCATTCGACGATCTTGCCGACATGACCCACGTGAGATCAACAAACACTCCAGCCTATTATGT
>VJMH01000235.1:0-10693 GCA_009835185.1 Aphanomyces stellatus
GGCATCTCCTCAAAGCGAGATATATATATTCCCACCACACGTTCGCCTCATGTACAAAATTATTTCCAAGGACAGCTAACAGCATGCATGGCAGTTTGGCACCTGGCTGAGTTGCGACCATCGTTTTTCATCCGTTGTGTCTTCCCTGCTCCAACACGCATTCAGCTTGGGATCAAGGCACGCTGCTCCGCAGTTGCGTGCGCGATGGGAGGCCTTCATCGATAATAGATCGATCATCCAACATAACAAGTCGACGAACTTTGTCAATTCCTCGTCCGCATCTGTAGCCCACGGCAGGTCGCCTTCTCTCGTCTGTATATGCAACTTTTCTCTGAGATGGACAATGTCCGTTCTAGGAAAGAGCACGCTGTCAAGAGCACCAGAGCTTGATACTCTACGTCTGTCAATTTCGTCGGGGAGTCTCGGATAACTTTGTGCTTTCGTCTCTCCGTCGCCTTGCGCTCCGTTTCGTTGACCTTGCGAGTGCTCATCACCGTTGGGCAGAAACTCGATTGCCCTTGTCCGACACGAACGGCCGCGAAAAAAGCTTCCACGTCATTATTGGTAGATGTACTACTGTAGTACAGTTGTACAGATTTAAGGCGCTGTTGGCAGTTTTTTGGTTCGCTTGTCTTCTCGCCAGACGCGAAATTTCCTTCCGTCGATATCCATTGTCCTTCATTTCCATTTCTTCCAATTCCCCACGGTTGAGTGTCAGTGGAAATTTATTTGCAAGTTGCCTCAAGTGACTTAGGTAGTATTTATGTACCGTTGATTTTAAGTGTTCATTGAACTTGACGCATTGCCTGGGGGCGGCGTTATTAATTCACATTGCTGCTGAAGCTATGTATATCCAACAGTCAGAGCATTCATACCTTTAGCAATGTGGTGGTGAAGGAAATTATGACAATACAATTTGAGTTGTGTGACGGACTAGAACAGGCCGAAGATTTTCACTTCACAACAAAATATATCGAAAAACCCTCTATTTCAAAATGAAAACATTGTAGTTGTATTACGCAGTAACAACAACGCTGTTTACAACCACTTTAAACAAGGCTTCGTAAAGTTTCGTGAGACCAGATCCCTTCATCGTTGTCTTCAGCTTCGGCAAGAGGCACTGGAGGTCTTTGAGCGTTCCGCGCTCTGCTGGGTCAATAGGATGACATTTCGCCAGAATTTTCTTCTTTCGGTCCCTCAAATCCGCTGCATCGATACTGGCTTGGATGAGGCAATTGTTTTCAGAATATCATCATCGGCAATATTGATGAATTCCTTCAAGGCGCCTCCTTCGACAAAGAGGTGGAGGACGAGAACAGCCGCGCGTCGGCAGCAGCTCAATGCTGGAGGATAGAGGGTTAACTACGTTTGGTGCGAGGTTGACGATGAAAAAAAGAAAGGCATGCTACCAACGGTGTCCTGGAGGAGAGCGTGTGCGCGCAGAAAGATGGTGTTCGTGAGGGAAAGGACTATGGCACCGTGTGATTTGACCAAGAATCGGCCGACGATCCCTTGAGCAGACGCCGCATCCATGTCGACGGTAGTCGTCGAGTGTGTTTGTTCTAGCCTTGGTCATGAAGCAGCTAGGCAGTCAAGAAGGGCTCTCATGCCGGCGTTTCATCAAAGGAAACAAGAGAGGTCGCGCGAAGCATCCAGCAAACGTTACGTGTTCGGATACAAATAAAGTTATCCGGATGAAGAACGGCTCTCTTCTGGCAGACAAACGGGGCAAGCGTGGACGCGTTTTGGAGATGTAGCCCTTGTTTCAAGGCAACAAGAGGAAGATACTGAAAGCAGCAAACGAGGGTGACTTGGCAACAGTTGAAAAACTGATTGCGAAAGATGCGACGTTGATCAACTGCGAGGACGATGTACGAGAGAGGCTAAACTATATGAAAACATGACCAGGAAGGATACATGGCACTCCATTGGGCCTCACTGTTTCAACACTTGGAAATCGTTGAGTTCCTTCTTTCGAATGGGGCAAGTTGACATTGTAAAGCATATCTCTGTCTCTTTCTTGACATATGAAATCATGAGCAGTATGGAAACACGCCACTCCTTGCACGTGCTTGTATTGACCTTGGGAAATCCGATGTCATCGCAACGATGGGGACCTATTGTATCGCACGAATCGATTCTACACAGCTTTGCAGGTGTTGACCAAGGGATTGGAATCCACCGACACCGAGTTAGAGTGTATTGTCGCCATGCAGCATGTTGAAATGAACAAACGCGTGGCAACAACAATGGAGCCATTTGACGGTGATCGACCTCTTGCAACTGTAGATGCATTGCTTCCGGAAGAGAACCCTCCATTTTCATCGTTGGAAGAAGTGTGCAAATCAATCGCATCCCATCGTAAGTCGATTCAACATATTTTAATCCTCATTCACATATTATTCTAGCTCCATCAACAACATGGCCGCTCCAAGGCAATTACGTCATATATTCGAATACGATCGGACACAGCAATCAAGCTGTTTTCCAAGCCGCCAACACGAAACGCCAGCGCATATCCATGGCAGCCAAACTCACACAAGCGGCCCAAGAATTGGAATTCATCGCGACTATTGTCAATCGAATTGGCCATGAAATATACGTGGGCAACTGTTTTGACTGGGACTGCGTCGTTGTAGCTGGCTTCGACTGCAACGTCATTATCATGGAGTGTGGTCTTGGCAACTGCAGCGATCAACTCCGCCAACTTCAGTCGGACCGATTTTTACGCCTTCGCTGCGTTGAGCATGTGGCCTTGGCCGTCGATTTTTTACATGGCAACAATTACATTCATGGCGACCTCAAGCTTGAAAACGTCGTTGATTTTGGACAATTTAAATTGATTGATTTTGACCACTCGGTCCCCATGGGAACTATTTTACCACCGTATTGCACCAGGCAATATTGACCGCCTGAATTGGCCAACTATTTACGCTGCCAAGGCCCTGCTGTCGCAGCGTCTTCGACGTTTGACCTTTGGTGCCTCGGTGTGCTCGTATTAAAATTATTTGTCCCGGGTGGCGAGCTGGTTGAATTCAATGGATTGAGTGACGATGCCATTTTGGACGTGATTGCAGCGCTGGGGTTTTCATTCCAAGGCAGTTTGCTTGCGGCAAATTTGAGCGGTCGCCAGCGCTGGTATCTCTCCAAATGTTTGGAGCCAAATCCAGCCAAACGCGCTACATCCGCCACTACTATTTTTAAAATGGTCGACATGAAATCGAGCGTGACAACTGCCGTTGTCGTGGAGGAACCACCTGTGGAAATCGTGCCACAGAAAGCGTGCCTTGTTGGCTGCCTTGTTTTTGGTCGGTGACAATTCCTCGGAGACGTAATTCCATGGGAGACCAGCTTCGGTCGATCCACTGCAACCTTGACTTTCTTCCTCTCGAATTAATTGCAAGTGGTTGCGTATTTGGCGCCGCAGAGAACACTGTTGTTGTCCAAGCAGACTCTGCTGTCGTGCAGCTTGTGCTTCCATTCTTAAAGACGCTGCTTTTAATTGTCGAATGTGTGGATTTTCTAGCTGACGAAGGGGCAGCCAACGACCTTCCATTATTGCCAGCAACGTTGCCGTCCTTTGATTCGCTTGAAAAAGTCATCCAAGCCCTCGAATCAATTCATAACCCGGTTTCGTCGCTCTCAATGGAACTCGTAGCTTTCTTCGACTCGCCGACGGATCAAATGTTGACATTTCTCACTTGCGCCAGGATTTTAGCCAATCGATTCAAGAATTCACGCAGTCTTCAGCAACAACAACTCTCATCCGCCTCGATTGTTGTTTGGGTTTCGAAAAGATGCTATCAATGGAACTAGCAATTGAACCAACGCTCGTTGCGCTGGTGGACCGCCTCGAAAACGAGGAACTCGTTGACAATCAAGCCCAGAATGCCATGAAAGTTATGCGACAAATGTTTCTGGACCTCCGCGCCTCGGTGACTTTGGCGGATGCAATCTGCCAGATTGCATTGGATGCAACAAAGTCGCAGCTGAACGACTTGCAACAACTCGAACATACCTCCGGCAAAGAAAGTGCGCTTTGGGTGTGCAATTTTCATGCCGTGGAAGTGGCGCCTTAATGTGACAACACCCGTACTTGACGAGAAAAATGAATGCGTACTTTGTTAACAAGGTCCAGACTGGCGCCAGCATCCACCAATGTACGAACCCCTTCCAAGTGTCCCATCCAGGAGGCTCCATGGAGTGCCGTGTCTCCTCTCTGGTTATGTTTTCAAACGTCAAGAGAGAAATAGACATACATGGCTGACTTGGTCAATGCTTGCCCCTTGCGAAAGACGAAATGTAACCACATGAAGTGCCGACGTTCATCATGTGTCAGAAGCGAGAAACGGAGATACACTTTACATTGGTGGCTTGATTGACACTTGTGCCTTGCGACACAAGGATTTCAACCACGTTCACGCGACCATTCTTGGAGGCCAAAAGCAGTGGCGTCGGTCCATCCTGGTCATACATGTGTCAAGAGATGATCCGAGATACACTTTACATTATTGGTAGCTTCGTCGATTCTTGCTCCATTCTCGATGAGGCACTTGACAATGTCCAAGTAACCATCCCTCGAGGCGAAAATAGAGTGGGGTCCATCCAAGCTAATAACTCGTGTGACATTGTATGTGAGCCAATATAGTCGTACTTCATCCTGGTTGTTGGTCAGCGTCGCATCTTTCTTAAGCAATCGTTTGTCTCTCGCTAAGTCACCCTCTTCTACTGCATCCAGCATCTTCGTCTCGTTGCTGACGACCACATCATCCAAATGTACCAAACTCGCAATCCATTGTGCTTCCGAGTATTATCCGGATATTTCAGTTCGTATCCGAACATGTATATCTGCAGCAAAAGCTGTTGACAATTACGTCAAAGTACTCGTATTTCCAAGTAAAATGAAAATAAGAACGGTATAGACTGGTTTTATCCAATCGGGAGGATGAACGATGGGAATGGAAATTCTTCTCCAACGCAACCCCATCAACACCTTTAAACCCACCGAACCCAAT
This sequence comes from Aphanomyces stellatus, assembly GCA_009835185.1. NCBI lineage: Eukaryota > Oomycota > Saprolegniomycetes > Saprolegniales > Verrucalvaceae > Aphanomyces > Aphanomyces stellatus. The sequence goes on from VJMH01000235.1 coordinate 5,016, forward strand.
CATACAAAGAACACAAACATGCTTCTCACTGACTTGTGAGATATTCCAAGAATGCTGGCTGCCCAAGAACTTTTTGCTTTTCGAATCAGGTTTTAATGGATAAAGACATTTTCTGTCGATAAAACAATGCTTAATACTAGTAGAGTACAGTGGTTCGGTGTCTAGGCGCTTTTCTGCGACGAAGCGACGCACAACGAAGGCGCCGACTTTTTCGTCATGCTTACGACGCTTTCTCGGTCATGTCTATGGTGATGTCGTCCATTTCCCCCACGAACGTCCTCTACATATGATGCTGCTTGCGCAAGTCTTCCTTGGGAGACTCGGAGAAGAGTATGGCACCTGCGGTCTCGCCTTCAATGTCGACTCGAAGGAACCAATCGGTCGGAGTCGTTTTGCAGTCGATGGGATATGTCCGCGAGAGCCACAGTTGTCCGAGGTAGCCATCTTGGCCCCACCCAGCGCGGACACACAGACGAAGACGTAGCGAAGAGGTTTGTAGTCGTGGTCGGATGGATGCCTTGGACGCGCAAGCAGGAATGCACTTTTAGGCAACTGGAGGAGGCCGAGAGGGAAATGGAAACCAACCAAGTCGTCAAGGATGACGTGACTGCCACAAAAAGGACGCAGTCGAAAAAATCGACGCAACAGACGAAAAATTGGACAAAGGCATCGACGTTCTAAGGGTTCCTTTGGAAGCTGATGTTGCACATGTCCAATGCTGCAACGTTCTTGACTTCCATCTTGAATCCTCCTATTCAACCACGCGTAGAATGGTGCAAACTAACAGATAGGCTCAGTTTTGGCCTTTGAGGACCACCCGTGGCTCACCCTTTGAAGCGTTTGCATCCAAACCAAATGCGCCGGCCTCTTGCCATGGACTTGTCGATGTTGAGCCACAGAATTCCCCACTATGGTACGACGGGTCGATACCCAGTGCTTACTAAAGTAGTTCAACTTTGAAACTGAGGTTATTAAATACATGTTGGGACTTGTATTATGTGGAGCGTGTCATGGAAACGATGCTCCTGTCGATGCTGTGAATTGAGATTTGCCATTATCCAACCACCTAGCACACGAATATGCAAATACACACTCTTTGGATCTCTCTGCGTTTTCAATTTGATGACAATTTTATTTCACTGAAATAACTTGGGTATTGTATACTCTCTTCATTTATCAATAATTTGGCAGAAATCGTAGAGGGAAATCTCTACGTTTGAAATGGCCAATCAAACTGTCGAAAATTTCATAAAAAGAGCGAATGCATGACATTGAGAAATTGAGTCCAAATGGAAAATATAAGGTGCGATTGTTCCTGGCGCATCCGGGCCATCTTTGGCTGGGTCGAGCATCTCTGTCGGTTTAACTAAGACTTCCCTGCGTGTTGGTTGACGCTCACTGCCCCTTGCCGTGCCTACAGGCACGATGGCGCCTTCATGAATGTGCCCTCTTGATTGCCGCCCTGCTTCACGTTCATCCACGAGAATATTCGGAGTAGATACCAAGTTCAAATTGATGCAGTCTAGACATGCGTCAAGATCGCGCAACCCTTTCAATGGGTAGTCGTACATGAGAAGCACCCCTCGAGCATAAATAAATGAGTAGATTGCCCGCACACTCGCAAATACTGATCGTAAGAGTGGGGCCACGAGGTAATGTCGACAGGCAGCTCCGCGCATTGGACTCGAGCTTGAATAATGTCTCCATGAATGTTTCGGGTTTTCTCGCAGATAAACTGACAGCTTGGCCGCCATGTCCAGTTCCACCGACATGGTTTCATTCGAGTGGCAGGGAGGTCAAATGCCGCGGGAATTAGCCCATGTCGGTGGAACAGGGCATTGTGGGCGAGCTATCAACATCTGAGAGCAAATTCAACTTCTTCGTGGTGGGTATTCAACTGCGACTCCAATGTGCCGAGTTGAATGTAAACATCACCACCTTGGCTCCCATCTATTACGAGTATTTGAGAGTCTTGAGCGACACTCACTTTGGCACTATCGTGCGAAATCACGCGGGAGGTCATTGTTGCATAGTGCCTAACCACTACAACTGCAAAATTCACACAGATCCAGCCCTCCCAACCGTGTAAATAGATACATGTTACGCACAAACTCTCGAACAATGGAACTGAGTGCGCTGCCCGCCAGCTAGCGCGAAGCCCGTGTCGTGACTTGTTTTTGATGCGAGTTCAAGTGAGGTAGAAACGTTATCAACCAATCGCATGAGCTTTTCATGCTTGGAATATTTTAACTGGTCAAAACTAATCGCGTAGAGAATCTTCTCAACGATTTCCGATCATGATACCAAACTATTACCCTATTCACTTACATGTCTCGAAAAAATCAATACTACCCTCAAGTCTATTTGACAATGGTATATTGGTCGGTCACTTTTGGAGTTTCTTTCGACGTTGGCCTTGTTTTTCACAACCAACATTTCATGAATCAAGTCCAACAACGTTTTTATAATGTGTCCCTCGATCACGCATCCATTTTTAGATTTTCTATTTTCGCTGTCCATCGTGAGATGCGCAAGTTGAGCCGACGGCCACCCCAAAAGTGGACTTTAAATTGACAGGTTACGTTATTCAGCATCGACGGATAGTATATTCAAACAACATCAATTTTGGAATGATGGAAGGCCGATTTGTTCGTAAATGATGCCAACTATCCCCTCACGTCATTCTTGATAATTACTAGTACATTTTTTCTGTTCTATTACTAATTCGCAATTTGTTTTCCCCACATTTGTGTTGCATGTTACGATGTAGCTCCAAGACGTCTGAAGACACAGCTAGAAGAAATAGAACTGCATTATCCGTGGTAGATACTAATGACTTCTCGAACGTGTTGGCGGCAGACTGGACACAGTCGTTTCTTCTGTTTGAGGAGGTGCTCGGCACAGTGCATGCAGAGGGCGTTGTGGCCACACGGGGTGCAGGCAGCATCCTGGGGCTCAACACAACACACGATGCACTCTTGTAGCTCCTGGGACAACCTTGCTGTAATCTTCAAATCTGGCGCTTGTTGCGATAATGGCGGGTGCGCCGTCACCAGCATTTCGATCTTTGGTGCAGCGCTGGCCTCAAAACACTCGTCGCTTTGCGCGCGGTTTTTCTTGGCCAGGCAACAGGACCTGCGGTGACTTTCAATGGGACCTGCGAAGGCGACAAACGCGGCGCGGATGGCTGTATTGGTGCACTTGCGTCCACCGAAAGACTCCATTTTTGGCATGGAGCTGACGGTATCGGGTGTTGGTCACTCTCGAATGAGTCGTCGCTCCACAATGGAGTCTTGTGTGTGTATTCAATGTCCTCATTGGGGTGGTTCATTGAAACAATGTCATTTCTGCCAGTAAAAGAATATATACCTTGTTGGATCCCAGGACGCTCCCACTTGGTGAAAGTCTTGGAGCCGTGGACGGAGCCGTCTTTCTGTTCTGGCGGGCGTTGAGCACGTAGCCGGCTAGACCGATGATGGCAACACTGACCGCAGCAAGGGTAGCAATCACGCCTGCCGAGAGACCCTCTAATGCATTTCATTGTTGGACAATGATGCATATATAGCGTGGCAATGTACCTGTCGTCACGCATACGGAAAAGATACGACTACCGTTCTCAGGCGTCTTTTCGTCAAACAAGACACGAATTGCGCCCTTCTTGTGGATGCACTCGGAGGCGTCCGCGGACATATTTGTGTTTCGGAAATATGTCGGTGGCGCTTGTTCTTTCAGCCTCGTGAATGATCTTTGGAGGGCATCGTCCACAGTGTAATGTCCATGTTCTCTGTTCTCCATTTACCTAGCCCTAGTGTAAGGACGATATACGGTACATCCACTTACACATATGTAAAGGGGTCAACCCGCTGCACAGTGAGGCGAGTCAAGTTGGGATTATTCCGGAGCGTCCTACAGAGAGATGAGACCAAACTATTTTACATGTGTATGACCGCTTCGGACCAGGAAGTGATTTTATCCAAGACCAACTCGGTCACGCTAGTTGTATCGAGCACCCTACGATGACAATTCGCAATATTTGTACATACTTGTACAAACATGTCAGAGTTGGGGCAAACGCTTCGATAGTTAAACCCAGGGGGGAAATCGGAGCAATTCTTGACATGTCTAAGATTGTGTTGCAGACATTCAACCGTACAATTTGGTCAAAGTTCCTGGCAACGTCTTTGGCCACGCTTGAAGCTGGATGTTGTAGAGATCCCTACAATTAATAAAAATAAGCCTCAATCGTGGTTTCAAGTTTGGTATACTGACATGGCCATACGTCGTGCCATGAGATGCCTCCGACGCTTATGACCATGTCAGTATACCAAACTTGAAACCACGATTGAGGCTTATTTTTATTAATTGTAGGGATCTCAGTATACTGGAGAGTGAAATTTTTGATGTAATAAAATCGCCTAGATTACATCTTGATCGTTGACTAAGGTGCAGTTTGTACTGACAGGGTCTCGAGAGCGCGAGGATATGAAGTCGGAAGCGATACGTTCGGCCCACTGCCACTGAACGATTCACACCAGTGCACAACATAAAACTCTTCCAGCGTTGGCGGCCATGTGGCTGGCGGCATGAAATTGGCCATACGTCGTGCCATGAGTACAGTGAACGATGGGGACATGCCGGACACCGAAGGTTTTCCAAACTTGGTACGCTCGACTTGATTGGCCAATATTATATTGACACGGAACACTCAAAATATTTCCACATTGACAATTTAAAATATTTAAATGTATTAGATAATGAATAAAGCCTGCATTTGTAATATTTTTGGAATATCTATTGCATTGTGATTCCTTTTAATCGAAGTAATTGTTTTATGCGTTTTTGTTTTAATATGTATTGGACTTGGCTATAGGTTTACCGCATTCACACATTTCAATGATATTATTATTATCATAATTATACTCACGGCTTACATTGTTGTATTGAAGATACTTTTCTATACTTCATGTAATATATACATAGATAAATATCATATATTTAAATTAAAATGCGAATTTGTTACGATTTTATTCTGTAAAGATAATATTACTTTAAAACATATAGCAATGCATATACACACAGCTAAATATATTAAGAAACTTCCCAAATAATGCGATATATGTGATAAAATTGTAGAAATATATATCGTCATAGGAACGGAAAATTTCGTGAATTAATTGAACAATTTCAAAATACAAGGATATTCTTTGAACAAAAGTTATTCAACTTGCAGGATGATGAGAGCTCTGTTGAGAATATCGTCCAGAATTATTGAGAATAATTGAGAATAATTGAAGAGAATATTTTTCATTACAAATAACAAAAAATAGAATGTAATGATAACCCATGACATGAATTATGCGAGATTAAATATATTAAACCGTCAATTTATTTGCGATATATGTACTTCGAAGTATTACCTTAGAGAATACTTCGAAGTAGTTTGATTTTGGCAATAATAATATACTGCATTATTTTTGTTGATCTCATTCTTAAATTGAGGTCAAGATGAACGAGAATCAAACTTCAGGAATTAAATTGCTGCTTTTCATAGGTATAGGCTTCAAGAAATTCTATCGGCAACTTCTTCGACAATCGTTCGTGGGCTTCCAACGGAGTTAAATAATTCCCATTCGTTCTCTCATCGACAATCATTTTCGCCCGCACAACTCCAATACCTG
>VJMH01000238.1:0-10051 GCA_009835185.1 Aphanomyces stellatus
GCGGTCGCAACGCCCGCGCCGGGGGCCTCTGCACCCGCCACGGCGTCGGGCTACAGAAGCGACGATGTACGGCCCTCGGATGCGACCACATGGCCCACAAGCGACAGCTCTGTGTCCGGCACGGCGGCGGCCGCAAGTGCAAAGTGGACGCATGCATGACACACGCACGAAGCTGGGGCTACTGCTGCCGTCATAGCCATGCCCGCGAAGACGAGACGAGAAACTGTGGAAAAGCTGACGACGACGAAGTGCCAGACTTGATGGGCGTCCTAATGGATTTTGTCAACGCGGTCGACATGACCTCTCTCCACTGGACCCTGATGGACGACCAACGCCTGGCGTGTGACGCGAGTGGTGAGGTTTCGACCGCCAGCCCAGCCAACGACACGAACACTGCGAAAGTGTTTGGAGATATCAAGGACATTTCGTTCTGACGCACATCAAGCGAGCACCCTCTCTTGATTGTTGAATATTGCAAGAACAAATGGTAATGGCAATGGTTGTGTTCAGTGTCCCCCTCAAGAAGATGGAGGGCTATTGCCAAGGCTGCTTTGGACGACGGACCTGAGATGCACTCGGTGGATGGCCTTGAACGGGCGGGTACAATTATTGCCCAGTTTATGACGCAAACGCATCGGTACGATCCGTGCAAATGAACCAGGTGGCTGATCAGGATTATTCTCGTTGGGACTGTATGGTGGGCTGGCATCATCCAGCGGAATACTTGTACGCTGTTTGCTTGCAATGTCCCCATAAACATTTGCGGGTTTGGGTTGTCAAACCAAGGAGGCCGCGACATTCAACACGCCTTTTAATATCATCTATCCCTGTCGGCACGTTTCCATTGCAAATGCCACGAGGAATTTGCTAAGTCGGCGCCTGTGCCCGCGATGTACACCGCACGAATGGATGGTTGTTGTGGTCTGTACACAGGGTCGGACATGCGTTTGCTGCACAATCCACAAGGGACAAGCTTGCCCGCACGTTGGGCTGCCCATACAGCAGCACATACGTGTCATATGGGACTGAGTGCGACCACTCTTGTGGAGAGGTGCACCTGATTATGCAGCGTAACAAGCGGCGAGATTTGATTCAAAATAGCGAACGAGAATAGCCACCAACACTTGGAATTCATGCCGTCGCTCGAAATAGTTGCTACTCACTTTATCCAAGTAAGGACAGGAAACCCGCGCGGTCCACCTGTGTTCTTTTGTTTCCACCGTGTACAACTCATTGTGCGAGGGTGCACACAACATTACCAAGCCAAGGCGGGAGCCACGGCACACTCTGCAACTTGCGCTGGACCAACAGAAGGCAAGGACATTCCATCTGCCAGTATGCCACAAAAGATGATGGATGGCGGCATTGGCGGTCATGACTTGTCGGCCTTTACGTGCGATGAAGTCGCGTTCCTCCTCAGTACCTTTGCCTCGCATGACCCGTCGATGGACGATACCGACGAAGAGGAAGATGGTGGCTTGATTCATGGCCGTGGAATCTACGTCCACGTCGCCGCGCCGCTCATCAACCTCGACGACGACTTGCCTTCCTCGACAAGCGACTCGGAAGATCTCGCCCATCGACCTCTCTTGAAAGCCCCGTCCTCCACATTGGCCCCCAGGTCACCCCCACACGACGACACTACCTCGTATCGCTGCGTTCACTCCGACTGCACCGAAGCTATCAAATGGCCCCGTGGCTTGTGCCGCAACCACGGCGGCGTCGCGAAATGCATCGTCCGCGACTGCGTCCGCGGCCCCCAGACGGGCGGCGCATGCATCAACCATGGCGGCGGCCGGCGGTGCAAGATTGGCGGCTGCCATCGATCCGTGCAGACGCGCGGTCTGTGCAAAACCCACGGCGGTGGCGTGCGCTGCGGCCAAGATGGCTGCGCCAACAGCTCCCAAGGCGGGGGGTTCTGTCGGCGCCACGGGGGCGGGAAGCGATGCCTCGCGCCCGGTTGTGCCAAGGGCGTTCAGCGACATGGCTACTGCGCTGTCCATGGACAAGCCAAAGCGTGTCTGACCGTGGGCTGCCGACGGAGCAACCGCGGGAAGCGCTACTGCGACGCACACCGACGGCAGGAGAAGGACGACGCAGACGATGAGAGGGGACAATGAAGACATCCTAGTCGTTGTTACTATATCATTATGTGAGTCGCTGTGTTGTTATCAAACGACCCGTTGGGCGACGTTAACTTGGCCCACGGGGTCAAGCGATTGATGCGAAGGTCTTGTGGTGGTGGCGGAAAGCCGCCACCGCCCCCATGGCCGCAGGGTCAATGCATTGACACGGAGATGGTGAAAGGCACTCGGGGCCAACGTAGTGGCAGTAATGTCTGTCGTCACAGGAATGAAGGACCCCTTGTACAAGGTTTGGGTGTGTCGTTTTGGTTCAAGAACAATCACACAGGTGTTAGTTTCACACACGTGGTTTGGAGAAAACAAGCGTCGTCGTCGTTTGGATGTGAGGTGTTGCTTTTCGCCATTGTCGATTGCGGAAATTAGATTATACCAAAGTGGTCATCGTAGGTGGCGTGAAAGAGGGAGCAAGCGTATGCGAGGGTATGTCGAAGGGGATATCTGACCCGCTGGCTCCATTGTGCCATTTGCAGAAGCTGCGCTTTTGTTGGTGGGATGAGTCATCGAGTTGCCAATGTTACGCATGGAGTTACATCGCCGTTTCGCCTCTCGACCAATCCGATGCCAGCTGGCACGGGTGACGACCTTCTCGTCACCCGTAGCGCAAAAACGGCAATCTCGCCTGAGAAATGACATGTTCACCTCGAAGAGAGAGTGGATTGTTGTCATCCATCGGCACTGACAAGCTCTGTCTTGCACCGTCTGTTCAAGAACGTGCATACGCCGTACCAGTGAATTTAAGTGCACTGAGCAAAGAGAGTCACGTGATCTGGGTGCAGAAGTGACTCTCGAGGGGTTCAGTTGTCCCGAGGTGGTGTCGCATGTCGTCCATCGTCCGGATACCCCGTGCGTTTTCCGGAAGGTCTTCGAATAACGCCTTGGATTGGGCAATGATTTGACTTTGACCTGACGCGTTCACATGGGACCTGGTTGTGGAGTGCTTTCAGTGCGATTCTTGAGTGAGCAGCGTCGGGCAACGCAATTCCAATGTGGAAAGAGTATTTCGAATGTACACTTGCATCCAGTATGGAATATGCTTGCAAGTAGCATCAATGGTGAGCCGAGTTGAAAGTGAGATATGGGAAACGTCATTTTCCAAAGTGAATCATATACTTTGTATCACATTAATTTGGTCATTTCAACTAAGTATAAAATGAAACATGAATAGGAAAAGCAACTACAAACGGACGTCCGGCATCGATGCGGCGGACTACGTCCCCTTTGGGGTTGACAACATTTCACCCTACAACCCAGTCTTGGACATGCCAACTGATTTGGATTGTTCCAACGAACGAATGAAGATTAGGTCTATGCTGTGGAATCTGAATGGAAAATACGTAGCCGTATGAGTGGTTTCAAAAAGCCTTAACCGAAACCAACCAAAGATTGTATAAATAGTCTGCGTAAAGCCGCAGTGTAGATTTACATTCCTTCAGCGCAAGACAAACCAAAACACATCATGGGTCGCAAGAAAACGATGTGTTCGCGCTGCAACGAACATCCCAAACTGCCACGTTGTCAGCATGGGGTTTGCGGAGCTTGCCGTTGCCTGTGTCCCGTCCATGGAGCGGTGATGCGTCGTGATTTCAGAGCACAAGCGAGTGCCAATCTCGTAGCCGACGTGTTGGAGGACCAAGCGTCCGTACTAGTTGTTTCTCAAATTCATGGTAAATCCTCTCGCGCCCATGTCAAGGAGATTGATTGTTCGTAGGACGATTTTGAGCTTGACTATGGAGTACAAAATGACGACCCCGAGGGTGAAGACTTGTACGCAACGTTGCAAGTACCAGTTGCGCCATTGGGGCTGGATTTTGGTACTAGATACGCTAATTTGTTGCTTGCACACGACATGCTCTTGACAGTGTCTCCTGGCAAGCTCTTTTGCCTGCCCACGCCATCTCCCAATATGGGCGACGTGTCGTTCGACTCTGAGAGTGCGCATGTGTTTACTGTTGAAGTCCCCTTCCAAGATGGAATTACCAAAGTGGTGTATTGTGGTGCTTGCCAGTCCACGCGCAACCTCTTGCTCAAAGAAATCTTGACTGGCGAGACGCAATGCCGAACAAGGTGCTATGGAGACACATTTAATCAATTTGATGACGCCATCATTTTGATTAAATGTGTCTGCATTTGTCCAAGCGTTTCGCATCTTGTCGGTCAACTTACCTCCCGTGCCACGGGGTGTTGATGCTAGCACTGTGGAAGACATCTCGCCAAGTGTCCACTTTCGAGTTACCATCCGCCATCGATGCGACAAACTTTACGCACCAGTGCAAGGTGATGCTGATCCGCTTGATCGAGTCTTACTCGTATTGAGGGGCGAGAACGATTGGGAGTGCTTCATATGCCCACGGACAACCAATTGCACGCACAAACGTGCATGGCTTGAGCATGAAGAACTTAATCCTCTTGGTCGTGTAGAGGATCTGGATTGGCTGCAAGACAACGATGGGAACGAAAAAAGAGTTCCCACGCCCACCAAGTGGGAGCCCCCACCGATCATATTTCCTATGGATGCTGATGGTCAGGCAAAAGTTCGCAATCAAAGCGGATTCTCTACGTTTTGTAATTTTGACCCAACAGAATTTACTCCAACGCAACTTATGCGTCCTCGATGCCAATGTGGATCACCTTGAGGAAAATGCCTTCCGAAGTGAATGCGTTGGAACTTTTACGGTATGTACAGGTCAGAGAAAATCGTTGTTCCGCATTGTCACTGCGCAAATGCGTCTTGTGATAAGACGCTCCCGTTCGACGGGTTCCATAACGAATTTCTTCGCACAGGGTTTTGTACTTTCATGGACTTGGATCTTATCAACTTGATTTACCTAAATGTGATTGTTGGTGCAACACCATTGTCTGCCACGTACAAAGTTGTTTAGAGGTTGTACTCGATGCATGCACACTCCACATCGATTTCCACAACTGGATTCTGCAGTCGTGCGCAATTTATAAAGGCTTGCTAGGCGATCTTAAAAGCGTACATTGGACGTAGAAGTGTATACACATTATTAATATGCGTAGTGCTGATGTAGATTTGGTCCGCTGCTTCAATTGCCCGCATTGCGGGACGCTGGATTCGGTGCCAATTTTAATCGGAGACGGGTGCGCAAAGATGGCATGTCGTCGCGAATATGCGACAGCGAAGTAAACAGGAAATATCTACTTTTTCTGACTGTAATTTATAGAATTGAATATCCTCTTGATACAAAGACTTGCGCAGGTGTTCCTCTAGAGGAGCGAATTGGCGTGCGCGACAAAACGACTCGTTAATTGTTGTTAAATTTTTGTGGGTCCAGAGCCCACAAGGACGATAAACCACGCACCCGATTGAAACCTAAAGAGAAAAAAATTAAAGACCCTTTTACAACAACAGGTAGCTATCTGTCGCAATTCTTCAACGTCTTAGCAGGCGACGTTGACAAGAGCGATTTGTGTTCCCCACACTGGCGCACATTTATTGGTTATTTGGCTCGGCAATCTCCAATACAAGACGCAGTCGTTCGCTACCCTGCCTTAATGGGTCCAATTCTTGATGCCTTGTCTGAAGCAACTCCACGATGGCGTGCCCTTACTACTGGAAGAAATTTTACAATGGACACGCTCCAAAAATACATGCCAACTCTGGCAAAAGTTTTTCGTTTGACTGGAATGGACATTGATCCTCATCACCCACTCTGGGATCCATTGAGGTCCATTTTGGAAAACTTAAGCGGCTTTGGCAGATACTTGACTTTCTTACCCGAAACAGAGAACGGTCCTAGGGAAACCCTTCAAACTTGTTCGGCCGACGACCTGCATGAGTGTTTTCCCGGTGCTCCGATTCGGACAAAGCGGGCCACGTACTCGACGGACGTGCATCGTCAAGATGACACTGTTTGTACGAAGAATGCACCGAGTGCTCGTTGGAAAATGCCTGGAATATTTAATTTTTGTTGCCCTCATGGGATTTGCCTCGGATTTTCAGTTCTTCACGACCATGAGTCCCCAGTCCACCTCTTTGCTATTGTTTGCCAACGTTGGAAGGAAACAGGTGGAATGCGTATTGTTATTATGGACAACGCATGTAACTTGCACACGTATTGTCTCCGTCGTGAACCTTTGTTATTCAGAAATGTATGGTTTCTTGTTGACAGTCTTCACTAGAGTAACCACGTCAATTGTTCAAGTGGATACCAGTCTGGCCCGAAAAGTTTGATGGATACAATTTGACTTGATTAAACTATACTTGGTGCGTCAGATTTATCTTCACTCTTGTATGGGGTTCTGAAAAGGCATATTCAGGCTCAAAATATAATGACTCTTGTTGATTTTACAAAGGCTACTTAAACAAGCGAATTCATGCGCGCCAAAGCCGTCGTGTAGACGGACGGACGACACGTTAAGTTGAAAGCCCCCCAGTCATGTATGGTTGCATCTTTTTGCAAATGAGGGACTTTAAAATCGTTCCCCCCGTTGTTCTCCAGTGCTATTTCCATGACACTTTGGAGAGTAACAAAAGTCTTTGCCAGCGTCTCAGGGGGCATTTCGAAGAATGACTGCTCAACTGCAGTGATAAGACTATCAATTGAGGTCATCTTCTTTTTTTGTTGCAGGCTTTGTATAGCATTAAAAAAACCTAAGTCCAATACATTGAAGTCTGGAGTATTGGCGGGTTGATTTGTCATACTAATACCAGTCACACCATGAGCTATTAATGCTTCAGTGGTGACACACTTATGTGAACTGGCATTGTCCTGCTGCACAAACACTCCATTAGGCTGGCCTCCAAGTCTCCTCGTCATCATATACATAGAACTTTTTATTAACCGTGGTTATGAAGAACCACTTTTCATCTACATATACTTGGTCGTACAGATCGACAAAAATGTGGCTCCCGCATGACCCCGGTCGTAAAAAGCTCCATGCATACTTGAGACGTTCCAACGCATTTGCTGGTGTCAGGAGAGGCTTCAGTCGGCTTGTTCTTGCCTTGAGGGTCTTCACTTCAGCCATGTGTCGCTGAATGGCGGTCCTTGGTATGTTGCTGTTCGCAGCGAGTGTGCGCTGTGTTTGACGATCATGGTGCGGCACTTGCTTGATCGCATCCATGACTTCGTGAGGTTGTCGCTTTTTTGGGCGACCACATTTTCCTAAAATAAATACCCTTTAGAAATGCATACCTCGAAAATTCGATATAAAATAAGAAATCAAAGGTCATACCCTTCATTTTGGCGGAGACAGACGCGACGGGAGCGCCGGCGACCAAGGAGCGCTGTGCTTGGCTCCACAGGCGTGAAACTGTTTGCCAGCTGCATCCAACGATTCGCGATGTAGCGAGGAACGCACCACGTGGCAACTTTCCACCGACTACTAGCTCTAAGAGCATTTCGTAGACGGCGTGGCGCTGCTCGTCCGAGAGATTTCGCCCGCTCTTGGAAGGAGCTGCGATACCTCGCTGCGTGAGAACGATGTTTGATGGCATGGGACAGAGGACAAAGGAACTCGAGACGTGCTGGTGTGCCTGCAAATTGAGTTTTGAATGTGTGGCGGGGGAAAAACCCTTGTGTGCGCACGACCCAGGAACTTTGAATCGATGCTGCTCGCGCCACAGAACGAATTTTTTACACAAAATATAGCCAATCATAGGCGAGATCGCGCTCTGTCCGAATATCCAATCAGAGTTACGTTAGCGGTATTTTTACGTCCGATTCCGCCAATCAAAGCTGTACCCATCAAACTTTTCGGGCCAGAGTAGTAGTTGGTTTAATTTTAGCACGAAATTCTGAATAATATTTATCTATAGTGGGTTGTTCTGCAGCTATATTTTTTAATTTTTGCTGAATCTCTTTAATATATAAATCATTTCTAAATTGTTTATAAGCCATTTTATCTATATTATACAAAAAATGATATTTTTGATTTAAATATTTATTTTAAATATTCGTCTTATGTCTAAATTCAAAATTTATTGTGCATTATAAATTTTCCAAAATATATATAAACTCTTATCTTTTTTATATTAAAACATTGATTTATCATCTAAAAGTCTCTTACACTACTGCCAGTGAGCATATCCAAAGTTACCTCGTTTTGGTAACAAATAAAGCAATATAAATCTACACTTACACCTGTGTTATTCAATCCATGAATCGTTACACTTTGGTAGATCTTATCAGCAGATTCATTACGTCTAGAAATATCAGCAATAACATATGGACTCCAGGCCCAAGATGTTAGATCTACAAGCCCAGATGATAATTCTTTAGAAAGTCCACCATTAAGTGCTAATTTTTGAACTTCTCCAGCCCAAACGTCATAATTATAATTACAATTTAAATTAAAAACATTTTGTCCACTCACTTGTACATTAAAATTTTGGAACGCTAACATACCTCCTGGTAGGGTGGTTGATGGTGAGGTATCAAAACATGATTGAAATTGCGATCCTGTAAATGAATTAAATAATCCAGTAGACCCATTTTGGAACGGTAAAATAATTAATGCTTGAACATTAGATAAAGCAGTTGTAAGTACTTGAGAATAAGAACTACCATTAGCAATTTTAAGAATCGGTTGTTGATACCAATCATTGTATCTAATTTTTTGAGAACGGTTAGATTGTAAGCCTTTTTCATAAGTTGGATTAACTTTGTATGAAGGAATATAAACTCTACAATGTGGTAAAGATGCAAACCCTTTTTGAGCTGTTGTGGTAGCAACTCGGGCAACTGTTGAAGTTTGAATTTTAGTAGTAATTGTTATAGTTCCTGCAGTTGTTGTTGAAGTAATCGGTTTAATATAAGGAGAATTTAATAAAACAGGGTTAGTATTACCGGCTGTAGCTGTGTAAGATGTCATTTTAATTAAAGCATTTGTAGCAGTTGTATCTGTTGTGAAAGTTGTTACACCTGCATATTAAAATTTACAATTAAACGAATTTGGGATCCTTTAATTAAAGGTTGTTTGGCAAAATAATCGCTTAATCGGCGAAGGGGTAAAGAAACAACGTAATTCCAACTACCTTCAACACCAAGTGACGAATTATTAGCTTCACTAAAGTAAGGTTGTAATATTTGAGTAAAATTATTTGTAGTTGTACCTAAAGCTGGGGGCCATCCGTTAAATGCAGATCCAGTTGCTTGTGGCCAAGTAGAAGTATTTAGATTACGTTGACCTAACCCATTATTCATTTAGCATAATCTTGACTAGTTAAACCGGTATATTAGCTGTTTGTAAGAATTGATTATTAGTATACCCATCACCATTAACAGTAGCATTAGGACCAGAATAACGAATCGATGTAGTTGTATCTGGAGAAATATTTAATTCACCTCCTTTTACTTTTAAATCATCTTCTGACATCGTTAACATATCCATTACATTTATGGGCATATTAGAAAAGGAAGGTTGATCAACGACCTGTTCTCCGTTAATAAAAACTTGTATTGAATCAACAAAATTTACAAAATTATTTTTTAAACTAACTTGATTGGGACTCCATTTAGAAGGAGCCGTAATTACAGCAGAACAAAGAGCAATAGTGGATGAAAATGGAATTTAAACATAACCTTCTTGAAGCGCCATCCAGGAATTCTGAGAAACAATACTCGTTAAATCCCACGACACTTGATTAGAATAATTACCATTTTGTTGATCTACTACATATGAAAAATTCTTATCAATGAAGACCTGGGTCGACTCCGTGCGAAACTTGTGCATTGGATGCACAACACTTCTGTCCAGGTGGCGATTGGAATCAAAATCAATGCTATCAACGCCAATCGAGTGGCAATCTTGTGCCAGCGTGGTCAGCCCAATCAAGAAGTGCCGTTTGGTCATCCTCGCTTGCCTCCACTTGAGATTTCGTTTCCACTTGCTCTTATCTACACTGGTGTTGCAATGCCACCAGCTTTGGCAGCCCTCGCGAA
>VJMH01000240.1:0-18919 GCA_009835185.1 Aphanomyces stellatus
GTCCCCAATATTCGTGTGGTTCAACTTCAATTCGCGGATTCTTGTGAATGGTAAACACTCGACCAAGGCCTGCACACTCTCGTAGTCGAGGATGTTGTGACTCAAGTCCAATGAAACGACGTTCGAAGACCGCAAACCACGACAGAGTCCCTTGATCGAAGTTGAGTTCAAGCCATTGCCACTCAAATCCAGCGTCGCCATCGGAAGCGGCGAGGCAAAATCAACGGACGCCAGACCGTCGAGCTGGCTGTAGGTGTACGCGAGGTGCTGCAACGTAGGGCAGTAAAAGAGCGCGCGGTAAAACGCCTGGGCGCTAGCTGGGGCATCAATTTTGTTGAATTCGACGCGTTCGACGGGCATCGTCGTGAGCCATGACACAAGGTGCTCTGCTTCGTCGTCGCCAATATCCACGGCGCGGTAGTATTCCAGATCTGTCGAACCGATGCACTCCATGATGTTGTAGTCATCATAATGCACTTGATCGAGGACGAGTGAGGTGAGGTGCGACCTGCCGATGAATTCAAAGAGGTCATCTGTGTCGTTGACCAGGGATTCATACAGCCGAAGCGACCGGAGGGACGATGAGAGACGCGGGAGAACGTGGAAAAACCCGTCCATGTCGTATGCGTTCGTGGAACTTTGGTCCAATTCGATAATGGGCAACAATGCAAAATCAGCGACCCAGTCATTGGAAACCATGTCCCACTGGACGCAGTCGCCGTACCAGGCGATGGAGGAGGCACCGGTGCATCGTCGCGCTAGCGTCACATCCGACGTGCCGTGAACATGCGCGAGGGGAAACAGGTCCACGACGGCGCGGATCGCGTCGGCGGTGCCGGGATCTCTGAGCTGTCGAACATGGAGCGCGGGCCACAGGTCTCCCCGCCGCATCCCGTCTGTCTCGGACAAACGCCACAGCTTCTCGAAGGGGCTTCCTCGATCAAGCGCGTCACTCAGCGCATCGAGCAGGTTGAAGAAGTCGTCCGCATGGGGTATGTACAGCGCGATGCGGTGCACAATCTCGCTTGGAAGGCGCATATTCCTGCAAGGTTTTGTTTTATTTGTGCAGTGGTTTGGATGAGATTGATTGGAGTAAAATCAACCTATCATAGCACACTATTAATTATTGCGAGCCTTTATTGGCTGGAAGAGGGCACCAATCGAAATGTTCAATCTTCAAATAGAGGCTTTTCATTCGCTCATGCAACAATGTAATTAGCCAATGAAGAGCCAGCATGCCAAACTCACACACCTCGCTCAACCCAAGAACAGTGGCGGCTGCAGCAGCGATGATGAAGAAACTTGTCCTCCACTTCGACCTCAATCGCACGATCCTCATGTCCGATGTCGCGGGGGGCCGATCCATGGAGAACACACTCAACTACTTGCTCTCAGAGTGCACCTATGGTCAGGTGAAAGAGAACGAGGTTCTGACATCGGATAACGCCTCGTCAAGTCTCATGGTGAAGTAGTGGGTCTGTGTCTCAAAGGTCCCGTCCTTGACGCCACCTGCGCCGTCGCTCCTCACGTACAAGGCGTTTGTGGATACCTTGTACCCGTACCAGAGCATGCATGGTGCGACTGAAGCTCTGAACGACGTCAAGACCTTCAACAAGTCTGTCCTCACGATTTGCAACCTCACCGATCATGGCTTTTGCATGCAGGGCCCAGAAGAAGAAACGGACGGCTTTGCAATCCGCGTTCACGAGCGGTCCCGGACGCCCGATCGCGTCATCTTTCGAACATGTCCTTTCGTGCTTGTACTTTCCCGACGGACCTGCCCGTGAAGCCGCCAAGGTCTTGCGTCGACAAACAATGTATTCTTCACCACCCACGTAGGCTGCCGCTGCAACGATGTCGGACTCGGGTCTAAAAGAAGCATGGAGCGAAGGACGGTACTACATTCTTCCTTCGTTTCTCCACTTGCTCTTCCACGTCGAGCACCACGGTATATATTTTGCCTCGTTGTGTCTGCCTCACGGAGACGCAGACTCGATCGAATTCAAATTGATCTTTCGCACGTTTGGCGAAGACATTGTCGAAGTGGCCAAGGAAATCGACTACCTCGTGGAGGGACGCCATCCCTTATTCCCCGGCGTGAGTTGATGTGATCGATGATCCATTTAACATAAACGCAATGTCGACAGAAAATGCTTGCTCCATCCATGCGCCTCACACCTCCTTTTGCCACGTTTTACCGCGGTACAGTTGTTCTCGATCGTCAATTCGTTCAGCGGTCTTTTGCAGACGGCTTTGATGCGTCGGGCACGGCCTTGGCGCTCAACACGCACCACAAGGTGCCGTTCCACGCCTCCAACACGACCGACACGCCGCGCGAATTCTACGCGGCGACTGCCCCTGGTACGACATTCTTGGAGATCTCGGATGTTGATGTGTGCAGACGTGACGGTCGTGCGCGGGTTCTCGTCCGTCCAGGAAACGATCCACTCGATGTTGGCCACGCGCTCCGTCATCGCGTTGCGGGATTATTGGGAATGGTGGAGCACCCATGCCGAACATGCCGAGTACGGCAAGGTGAACAACGTCGTCACCGTTTCACCGTGTCCGACTCTTTGTATTCGCTAGTTGCTCCTCATTGATCCGTCGTTGCCGTCCGTGTTTTTCGACGACCACGTGGAAGAGTATGCCGCGTGCTTTTTGTTAGAATGTAATTCTGTGCATAGACACGAGGCTCACATTGTAGACGTCCGCGATGCCGCGACCGGTGCCGTTGTGCCATTTGACGAAGCCAAAGCCAAATACTTGCGTCGCGTCGAGCCTTATTACGCCATCACAGACGCCGATTACTACATCCATCACATCCAATCGATTCTCGACCACGCGGCCTAAGCGCCCGAGATGCTTGGCCAATGCAATGAAATCACACATCTATTATTTTGTCCCCGCGGGCGAGGTCTTGCTTTCGACAGGCGCAGTCGCCACCAGCTTGCTTGAGACATCAACTGCCGCATGGCCGTTGGATGTGTGACGCGTCGTCTTGAGTTCACCGTTCAAGGGTGACGTCGTCATTTCATCCGACGACGATGATGTTGTGCCAGTCACACCGTTTTGTGCCATGACACTTTCACCTGACACCACCACCGTTGGCTTGAAGGTAGTCGGCGCTGTATCGCTCGTGGCATTGGATCGTGCAGTCGACATCGCTTCGACAGGCGAGTCGAGTGCTGTTGGGGCGGGCGGGGGCGTTGGGGAGACCGCTTCCACCACGGGCTCGAGGGGACTCGGGTCGCCTGCGAGCGACAGCGGGGGCATGTGTTTTGCAAACGATGTCGGCTTGTCCTCGACTTCCAGCGGCGTCGACGGAAAGGAGAGACCGGTGCTCGGGGGACTTGACTCGTCGTCGCTCGGGATGTCGAGCTGGAACATCTGCCGCTTGGCCGTGCTACTGAGTGGAAGGATCGTCTTGCGTGTCTTGTTGATCGCATCTAGTTCGGGGCCGACGCGATCCAAATCATTCCCGCCACCTTCGTGGAGGAGGGGGCCGCCAGGGTTGAGAAGCGTAGGAAATTTCTCCGACATGGCGCCGCCCGACGCGTCAAAGCAGCTTTGGCAATGGCGTACGGGAGTTAGAATGCCCATTTCTGGAATCGGTTTGTGGTAGTTTTGAATCTGTACCAAGAGTTCAATGCAACCACCACCACGATCGAAAATACCTTGGCACATTTTGTACAGAGCGTCTTCCCGCAGCGGAGACACGGATGGGGTCGGCGAAACACGTGAAAGGCAGCGTGGCAATTCACGCATTCTCGACTGCCCTTGGAATCTTTTGACACGGTATGTTGGGCTAATAAGAGTCAATCAATTATCCAGGAGCTGGCAGTGTATACCAAGTGCTGCGATCGTCGCGGCGGCCGTCTGGAGCACTTGAATCCACTCGTCGCGCTCGTGGAGGGCAGTGGTGCAGAAATTCCACGTCGTATTGTTGTGATGGACATCCGAGAGCACGTCAAAGCCATGATGACCAATGCTCGTGTGCAATTCATCCTCGCCGTGGCAGAAATGAGGGACTACCGAGGTGGGGATGATCCATTGCCAGCTACACCAAACGACATGAAACATCTCATGGTCAAAGAGCGTACTTGATGGCAGTCAGCGGTTTATGTTGGGATGGAATAAACGACCACAATTTGTACGACGTTTGTTCAAACACGACCAGCGCCCGCTTCCAGTAATTGTTTTCCTTCTTGTACACGTATCTACGTCAACCACGAATGCAACCTTTCCTTGGAGACAAAGAGCACACACACGTACCCAAAGACACAGCCGTTGCCAACGAGGAACGACGAGCCAATGTCATAGGATGCAAAAGACGGTTGGGCCAAGAGGTCCAGAATATCTACGAGGAATATAAAATAACACTGAACATCGAGCGACATGACGTACCTTTTTGGAATGCCGGCGGGCGAGGAAAACTCGCCGATTGCAAAATGGACGGGATCGCCGACGGATGCGGCGGCTCGGCACTTGGTTCTTGTTTGCTTAAAATGTCCGTCCACGCAGCACTTTCAGACGCCAGTTGACCCACGCGAAGCATGCTGTTGGAGTGTGGGCAGCTAGACAACACAGGTCAACCGAAGTACGAGAAACATCGTACTGGATGCATTGGTCAACGACTTCATAGATACACGTGACAAAGCCACGCGGCCCCGCGGCGAATTTCGCTGGCCCGTGTTGCATCAAATGCGCGACGACTGGGCACGATCGGCTTCGTTTGCAGTTGGGGTCGCTGAGGTAAAACACGACAATTTGCGACATGCGCGTGAGGAGCCAGCTGGTCTTGACCACGGCGTAGCAGTTAAGGAGCCAGCCCAAGAGTCCCGAGGCGAGGAGAAGCGCGTCCATGCTACAAGACGTGTCAATGACTTATGGGAGGCGATGACGTGTCACACCGCTTGGACTGCATGCCAACAATCGCTTGCATCATGTCACAGAGATGCATGGCAGGCCACGAGGCCATGGTCGGCGTGTGAACGATGGACGTCAAGACCGACGCGCGCGATTCCTACGTCCAACCCATGAGGGACACAAGTAAAAATAAATATCGCAAACCAAGGTTTGGATAACTGCGAGTCGCAAGGCTTGGTACTCGGCAATGTTGGACTTCCAATCGTCGCTGCAGAAAATATCGAGTTCGACCGCGTTGCCTTTGAGCGCGTTTTCAAAATGGAGCAGCCATCGCGCTTGGCTCTCTTTCGACGGCACGTTGATCGTAATGCTGTCGCGGTCTACGTGTTGGATCATTATGGGTTTTCAGGGCAACACACCAACCTTTGCACTGCACGACAATGCTGGTCGGCGCACTCGCTTTGGCCGACACGATGTTTTCGATTGACACTGTCATGGGTGCCCCGCTTAACGGCTGTACCATGAGCCCCAACATGCAGTTGAGCAGCGCTTTGACGTCGTCGCCATTGATCGTCACCAACTCGTGAATCATGACATGCGTTTGGCAGTGCATGTATTGGCACTCGATACCGACTTGGCCTTTGCCCGTTTTTTCCGAAAACTCGACCGTCGTCACGAGTTCAAAGAGCGCGGTCAAGTGACGCGTGCACCCAAACGACACTACGAGGCGGTCAATTTTATTCTGGCGACACAAACAAAACAAACCGCGCGTCGTCGGGGTGTAGCATCGAAATTCCTCGAGCATGCCATCGACAATGGCAGGCACGTGAGTTTGTTCCATGACCATGTGGACCAAGTGGCGGACTTTCTATGTGGTCATGAGATTTATAAAAAATGAAATCGCCCTCGTCCGACAATTTTAAATTGACGGACGAGGGCGATCGGACAATATTTAAAAACAATATTTAAAAATATTGTCCGACGACGAATTGATAGGAAACAGTACCCGCGACGTGAATTGGCGCAACGGTGCATTGGTCAAATCACGCGACGAGCCGCACAATTGCACGTAGTCGGGTTCGCCTACAAAAGACACCATTGACCGTCATGCGCTGTAGAGAGACCATGCGAGGTTGACGAGGTTACCGGTGAGGGTGTCTTTGGGGATCGACTTGACAAAGATGAGATCGCCGCGCGGTGAAATGTACGGCGAGTAGATGAGCGACCGCAAGACACTCTCGACGTTGTCCTTCTCGGACGTGACGGGGCGCGACGTGAGGCGCTGGACGAGTTGGGAGATCAATTTCGTTGCCTTAAGTTTCTGCATCGCTTCGTATGAGTGGTCGCAATAGATGAGCCGCACGACGGCGTCGCGCACGTCGTCGTATTCGATGTAATCGAGCAAGAACTGGACGTGGGCCGGATGTTCGCTCAAGTGAAAGAGGATGCACATGCCTTTGTTCCAGTTCATGATGGCGTGGCGGATGATCTACGCAAGATGAGATGCAACCCGCGGCGGACGCGCACCGTGGAGAAGGCCGCGGTCATGCGACGGATGGGGTCGTCGGCGGGAAGATGGTACTTGGTGTGTATGGTCACGGCGTCTTCGATCGCGTTGAAGAAGAGCCCCCAAAACGACGTGCAGCGATCGCTGTGTCCAGGCTGGAACGTTGTGTTGCACTGGACCATCGTGCTCTTCGTGTTCATGAGCAACGATAGACCAAGCGCGAGGTCTTGGGTTTCGGGGGATATCAGCTACAACGACGAAGATGACATCGGCGAGGTTCCCAACTCGTTCCATACCTTCTCGGGGTTGTAGCTCAATCCCATAGCCAGGCGGACACATTCGTGCATGTTTTCAACCTTGTGCAAGGCACTTCGCATGCCTGCGGGTACATTCTCGCTGATAAAGACGAGGAGTGCTTCACTCATGGACTCATTCAGCAGCTCTTCCAGAGTGTACCTGCGCGGGTCAGTCAATCGCGGGACGTCCGACGTCGAACGTACTTTCCACTGAGGAAAGCATCGGAGAACTCATTGCAGTGCTTCCTATAAGCCCGCGAGATGAGCGAATGCGACGGCGCCGTCTCCTTCTTCAGGTTCACCCGCGTCCACATCCCAATCTGCGCGGACTTCTCTCTGCGGTACTTCGCGGAGCTTCAACTTTATAGGGGGTGCCTGCACTCAGAGTTGTTTTTTCTGAAAAATATTACAGCCACTGTGCATAGCACTGTCGAAAATATAAAAAATAAGTGTATCTTTAGGAAATCCCACGTCCGAGGGAGGAGGTGGCACTTGACATCGTTTTTCGACAATCGGATTGGCTATAAATATTCCATTTTAGCCAACCGTGCAACTTGCCCGAATTTTCCAGGTCGATGCATTTATTGCAAAATCGTACATTAACTGGGGTTTTGTAAGCATTGCCAATTAATTATTTTCATCGCTTGAGAAATCCATTTGTGATTTGACATATTTAACCCAATGATACATCGATCTAGTTCAACACATTTTCACAACCCACCGTGTGGGGCGGCCAAAAAATGGATCACGTCGCATCTGTCAAAGACGTTCGTTGCACAAAAGGCGCACCTTCGGACAGAGTTCGCGAATGTACCGCAATATCTTCCACATCAGCCAATCTCGCGATTGCCAGTCGCGGCAAGCGCCCACGGAACGACGGAACGACGGAACGATGTCGCATGCTTGAAATACTGTGCTTCGGCGTCTCTGGGTGCAGTGACCCTCTCCTTGGTTCACGTGCTGCTGAATTCAATTGGGGTATTTCAGGTTTGGCGAATTGATCAAGTGAAGCGGCAGCCGCAACAGCTGAAAATGACTTGCTGGCTGCCAGCCCTACTTACTGTTGCTTCTGAAGGCGCACGACGCCACAGAGACCATTTCAACGTGTCAGAGAGCTCAAGCTATCTTTCCCGACATTCGTGGAACATTGTAAAGTGTCTCGTCGTCGAAGCAACTGCGCTTCTGCCGAAATTGGGCACCTTAGTTGGCGACATAGTGCCGAGGAAGATTGGCAAATATTCTGGGACGTCATTTTCGCGTTTTCACAACCTTGGAAAACGCTTTTCAGTGATTGGTTGAAAAACGACGTTCACGCAATAATAAACCAAATTCATTTATTATTCTCTTGACGTTTTGAAGTCTGGCAAAAGGAAGATCTTGGGAGTTGATGGCGTCGACTTCTGCCCGAGTTCAAGGTCAGCATGCTCGATAACGAAGACGATGCAGAGTCCATTCGCTCGTTCGCCGAGTTTGTGCCCAAGGTCCGCTACACGGGTATGTTTGACCTGTCCCTCCTACTGCAGAGCGTCGCGTGGGCAACTCTTGCGTGGCACAGCGAGCACAATCAAGATTGCCTCGATCGAAATTGGTCTGCTTGGTACGATGAATTTACGACACCCCCTTCGCCAAAGTCCACGAATACACAACGCGACTCAATCGCATGGATCACCTCGGGGCCGCGTTGCCGCGGTTTGGGCATCTCCGCGTCTTGGACATCTCGAGTGTGCGCATCCGCGCGATCGAGCCCATCCTGAGCTTTGTCCGTGACTCAAAGATCACGATGTTGATCCTGGACAACGCATACTTGTACGACGACGACTTTGTCGACCTCGATGGCGAAGTTGATGACAACCAAATCCCAGTCGGCAAAGACAGAAGGCATCCAACAGCTCACGCATTGGCTGACCCACAACCCCATCGTGCACGTTGAATTTTGCAACCTCACATTTCAAGCTGACACGTCCACGCTCGGTCGGTTCTACGCCGCGCTCTTCACCAGCCCGACCATGTTGAGTCTCACAATCGAGTTCAACGAGCTCCCAAATTTCCCAACGCATCCCTTTGCCGCAGCGCTTTGCATGAAGACGTTGGATCTCATGGGCTCCCACGTGGACGCGGACGGCGTGGCTCACCTCTGTCGTGGCCTGCGCAATTCGCGCGTCGCAAAGCTGATGTTGGATGGATTGGACGCGGCCAGTGTGCTTGAGGTGGTCACCGTGTTGCCACACACGAAATTCTGCGACGTGAATCTGCACACCGAGTCTGCTACAACCGAGTGGTGCCTTCAGCTGGCCACATGTCTGCCCCAAACCCAGCTCCAGGACCTTCTGCTCAGTAACAAATTGGACAATGGATACGTGTTTGCCTTGGCTCACGCGTTGGCGTTGACGCCCCAGCTCAAGTCCCTTTGGCTGTGCTCTGATGCCCTTGGCATGGCGGGGACCACCGCTCTCGTCCGCGCGGCGGGCGCAAGGTTTGCCGTTACAAAGATGCTCTCGTTGTCACACAATATATTGACGGACGAGGATGTGCGTGAGCTCACGACCATCGTTGGGCGGTTTGATAACATTGCCAAGTGCTCGTCCACGTGAATACTTGCAACCCCAACTAGTTTTCGTGTGATACGGAGTTTGAAGAGGTCGTGTTGGTGGCGTTTGAACAAAGGCGAATCGAAGCGACAATTTCAAAGCGACGGGTTCTGGGTTCGAGTCTGGGGCAAATTGTCTGGGCCACACGGAGGCACCAACCAATGGCAGCACAACTCGAGTCCAAATTCAACGTTTCAACTCTTGGGACTGGCAAGGCAGCAACTACGTGCAAGGCATGGCGAAGTCCAAAGATACAGGGAGTGTCGGCAGCGGCAAAACTACCTCGTCCTGTGGGGAGAGGATGCATGCGCTCTTCGCGCATTCTTGCATGAAGGCGTGTGTGTTGAGCGAAATGTCCCAGGGAGTTATATGATACTAGTTCCACCTGCATTTTGTACCGGGGAATAAATTACACCATAAGTTTCAGACACTCTGACGTTAGTACTTTGGCCCACATCCATGGAAAACAATGCGACAAAGTGCAGGTCGTGTGCGATACCATCAGAAAGTAGAGTCGCCAATGAATTCTCAAGCCCCGACCAATCAACCCACAGGAAAGGATTCATTTTGGCCAATTAAAGAATTGTGACCAAATGTCATCGCACAGTCGATAACAAACGTTCGTTGTGGGATAGTACTTCGGAGGAGCATTCAACACATAGACTGGGTTTGACTCGATCGACAAGTTATCTCATGGCTGCTTGGCGGAAAACAACTCAGTCTTCCTTGGCTTGACGGCGTCGACCATCCGAGTCAACGTGCGCGTCGTCTTCTCAATCGAGGTTCACTGCGACGTCCAACTGATTGGTCAAGTCAGAAAGAACTTGCACGGCGCGCACGCTCAGGACATTCCTCAAAAGGCCCACAACAGTTGGAAACGCCCCCGTCGCGCGAACAAACGCCGTCGTCCCCGCCATGTTGATGGCATTGGCAAGGCTTGGGCCAGGGCCACGGCGGCGTCGCGGGTGATTTGCGTCTCGGGCAAACACTGGGCCAAGAGGAGACACCCATCGTCTCCGAACCGGCCCCAGCTCAAATTGAGCTCTTGGATTCTCGTGTATGGCAGCACAGACGCCACGTATATCTCGCGGCGGTCGGATCCAAGCCATTGTGGCTTAAATTCACGTTTGCACGCGCGAATCGCGCAAGCCATCGCAGAGTCCGTGGGCGTCCGCAGTCATCAATGCAGACAGGTGAGATCCAGCGACGCCATCTTGAGCGGCCAGGGCAGTGCCAGCGTCGAGTGAGCAAACAGCGAACTGCAATGTGCCATGGCAACGGTGAATAGGGTTGGTGTGTGAAGAGGGCGCCTTGAAGCTGCTCGAGGGTCGTCTTTTTATTGGCTTGAAACACCATCGTGTCCAATTGGACACAAGTGACTGGGTTGTGAGCCAGCCAATGCAAGATGGGGTGAATGCCATCGTCGTGAATGATTGGATCGTGCTTGCCATTGTGCAGAACGACACTTCGAAGGGTCAATGACGTGAGGTTTGAGTCCCGCACAGCACGGAGAAGCGGTTCCATCGCCCGCACATGCACGCCAAAGAGAGTCAAGACCCAGAGACGCGTCATTTGACCCAAGTTAGCCACAAGATGGCCCATGCGGTCTACGCTGGCCGGCCGTGCAGTCGTGTACTTCAGCGATGGGTAGCGTCTTTAAGCCATCGTACCATGCAGCCCAACAGTCGAAGTCATTGTAACGATTGAATCCGCTGTACCATGCAATAATCGCTGATCCGATTGTTTGGCGCAGTTTCATAAGGTCAAACACCCCAAAGTAGGTGACTTTGGGCACTACCTCGACCTAGCCGCGCAGGAGCGTTGGGTAGACATCGTCTTCGATCTCCGAGATGCTAAGCGTGGGCCACACATGTTTTGGATTCCGTGTCCCGCCTGTCATCACTTCGTTCAACACCAAGTAAGGTCCAGTGGTGAACTCGTCTACATGATCCAACGCTTCGAGGAGATGCATGATGTAGGCAGCATCAAGGAGGAAGAGGGAGATGCGGCGGATGATGTCGGGGACGAGTTGGGGGTTTGGGGACAAAGATTGCAACAAATTGGAGGTCTAAGCACCTCGTACGTCATCGGGTTTCGATGGCATTCTTGAACTACAATATGTGTTGCATGAACTGTTGCACTTTGATTTCAATGGCTCAGCCACAACTAGCTAACCTAACGAATTCAGAGACGCAACTCACAACCTCCATTGGTGGCTACAGGATTTCTGCGACAATGCAGCATTGTTCGACACTGTGTTTGGTAGTACTACGAAGTACTCCGGAATATGTATCTTCTGTCCGAAGTATAGAGCTGACGTATACATTAGGGCAATCCTCTCCTGCGACCGCACAATCAAACGTTCTCACAGCACCCCCTTGAATAACTAGAAATTACTATGAATTCGGTGCCCTGACTTTTTGGCGCCAAGTTGTACCATGCGACGTGGTTTCATGCAGCTTGTGCGTTCGAAAGAGCACATTGTCGCCGAGGACGAGGGAGCTTGCAAGTTTTAGTCCAGGGGTCGGCGATTGCCATGAGGTATAAGTATTGAAAACACAGGTATATCAGATTGGAGTCTCGAAGGGGTACCAGGAGTTCCCTCAGTGAGGATAACACTCGGAATGACGTTTGAAAGGAGAAAACAGAAAAAGAAAAAACGCTACATCGAATTCGGTTTTGACAGGTGAAGAATAGCACATACCAATGAATGGAAAATCCCATACACAATTCGATGCATCGACATCAACAAAACGGAGTGTTTGTGCATACCTGAGAACTGCGGGAATTTGCAAAACCATCACGCCTTTGACAAATCCACATCTTCCTCACCAGCACTTCACGATACCTCGACAATTGGAAACAACAGCATTGATGTCTTTCAACCTTTCTCTACCAGAACTGGATTGCAAATTGTTTGATGACTCTATAATTCACTCCAACCCGTCAAACACGACCCAGTTCTGTTGCATGTATTTGCAAAGCTCAGTAGTATCTCTACTTGTTGGTGGACGTGGATCAGTCGGGAGGAATGTTGACCAGGATGGCGTCGCACCTGCGCAAATCCATTTTGAATATTGAAAATAGCAAGGTTTTGGAAAGGGGGCGGGCTTTCGCGATCTTCTCCTTGGACTTGATGAAAGTCTTCTGTGGAGGATGGTCATGACGACGATGTACGCAATGTTACTCGGTAAGTCATCTATTCTATTGAATATGAGATCCATGTTTCGAGCGGCACGATCCTTTGCAGCGCTATCTTGGGAGCATCAAAACGTACTCGTGCATGCGCTCACAGGCGTGATACGATGCATACAACCAACCGATGTGGACAAGACAAAGGAAAGTAGCGATGCTCCTTTATCTACTCACAGACATGATCGATTTGTGCAACGAGCGCCGTAAATCTCCGATACATTGTTGTTGTGATCGCCTTCACACAAATTGGCAAGAAATATACATTTAGTTGTGATTGATAGCTTTTCTGTCTAATATACAGTCGTTTGGCGCCACTTAATGGCGAGTGAGTTGGTCGGGAGTCAAATCAGGATACGCCGCAGCAATGCCCTGGCGCATGCGTTCGTACACGAGCTGGTTGCCGACGATGTTGAGATGGATACCATCATAGAACATGGTCGAGATCTTGGGCTGAAGGGATGTCCACACATCCACGACAGGCACTTGAAGTCGCTGGCCCACTTGCTTCATCGCATTGGCATACTTGCCAGCGGCGCCATTCGACCATTTCGATCCTGACCCAAGCGGCGTGCTATCGTCCACGGGCAGTGGTGTCACGAGCATGACACGACTGTTCCAAGGTGTCGCCTGCATCGCTTGGACGAGGGCGACTAGATTGGCTTGGTATTCGGCCACGGGGACGTTTAAGTCGGGCAAGCCGCACGCGTCGTTCGTGCCGAGAAACAACACCGCCAGCGCCGGGGGCTTTGCACGCCAGTCGTCGAGCAACACTGGCATGTGCTTGAGCCAGGACCTAGTCGAGTGTGAATTCAAATGGTGGTAGCAGTGGCTCGTACCGAGTCGTCCATCCGCCGTATCCACGGTTGAGAATGTCCGCCTTGTGGGTGTAGTCGCGGGAAAACTGGACTTGAAACCCGAGAAGCTCTGGCTGGCTCGCATACTCGGTGTTGGAATCACCGAGGAACACGATCGAGGGCATGATGTTGGGGTTGATTGTCACGCTCGACATGTTCGTTGGGGGGAGTGGGACGACTGTGGCAAGGGAAAAGGATGGTGGCGTGGGTGAAGACAGCAAAACGATGCAGGTGACGCCCAAACTGATGGCCAGGAGGGAGAGGACCCAGAGGGAGACGACGATTCGCCGGGGAAGTGGAGCGCATGAATGTAGTGGAGTGTTGGTCTTTGGAGAGAGCATGGATTCTGCCGTTGTCGAGGGGCTTTGGGGAAGCATGAAACGCAAGGCGTGAAAAGTAAAATGGCACGAACAGTCAACCATGCAGAGTGTTTGTCGTTTGCAGACAACAGGGGGTTTGTATGGATATAGATTGTTCAAGTATTCGAAAACTGAGAATTTTAGACCGACTCGGAGTGCATTTTTTAATGTCGCGGAACGGCGGTTACATATAAAATACATTCAGCAGTTTGAGTTGAGTGCGTTAATTGTGAAAGTAAATGAACTCATGGAACGACTGTTCATCATGGAGTTTGACTCCACCAGACGACTCGCAAGTCATGACGGAAAACAAAACACACACAACAACCCAGCCGCATTGCTGTTTTCAACCACTTGTTTGTTCTTCCCAAGGTGAAAATATCGCGAAAGCTCGCGTTGAGCTGCGTCAACGCAATGACGTTCCATACGATGTTTTTAATCAAATCGTTTTTCGCGGTGACTACATGATGTTGAGTTCACGTCACTTCATGGTCAAAGCTCTTGATTGAACTATCGTTGCGGCGTTATACTTGGAACCATTGCATATGTACCAGGGTTCACCCGATTGAACCCTGGTACATATGCAATGGTTCCGACACAAGGATACATTTTTTACGAAGCTTACGTTTGATGGTTTGGACACTTGCAATATATTGCCCGAGGTCGCCACGAGAGTTGATTTGAACTTGATGTGTTCCGCATCCAAAACTCATCGTGGAACCGTAGACTGTTTTGGTGTACTAATTAGACTGGAATGGAGTCTCGGCTATCATCGTATACGCAGCTCAATTGCGAGGCTATACACTTAGTTGCCCGTGAAATGTATTGTATCATTATTTTTTTCATTTACTAATCGGTACAATAATATGCGACAACCTTATTCCGCGACATCAGAAATATTGACCTGTGTATCGCACGCACTTCACGAGTAATACTTCTACACATACAAAACTCGACATCATTTCAAACGACAAATCAACACTCCGACCAAACAACACTCTGACAAAACAAACTTGAAATCTTCGAACGTGCTGCCATTTTTGATTTCACGCATCGATGTCGATGTTTCCCCAAAGTCCCACGACAACTGCTGACTCCATGCTATCTCCAAAGACCATCACTCCGTCGTCACGCCCCCCGCTTCCAAGGCATATCGTCGCCTCCCTCTGGGGCCTCTCGCTCCTGGCCATCAGTTTGGGCGTCGCCTGCATCGTTTTGCTTTCCTCGTCGACAACTCCACAATCCCCACCTCTGCAAGTGGTCCCTCTTCCCCAATCCAATACTTTGACAGCCAACTCAAACCTCATGCCCTCGATTGTATTTCTCGGGGACTCCAACACCGAATACGCAAGCCAACCCGACGTGCTGGGCTTCCAAGTCCAGTTTACCCGTGACTACATTCACAAAGCGGATATTATCAATCGTGGGTACGCCGGATGGACGACACGGTAAGAACCACCCTCGCGCATATAAAACTCACGCTCCACTAGGTCCTGGCTCCAGCAAATGCCGATTTTGCTCGAGGATTGGCGGACCAAGCCCCCAGCACTCGCATTTCTCTTCATCGGCACGAACGACGCCTGTGGCTTACCCAATGTCAACGTCCCCGTGGACGAATACCAAGCCAATGTGATTACCCTCGTCCAATCCATGCAGGCAGCCCCTTGGAACACTCGCGTCATGCTCGTGACACCACTGCCCGTGGACGACAGCGAACATGTTGGGTACGGCATGAAGTACTCGAACGCCGCCGCGGGGAAATATGCCGACGCGATGAAGCAAGTGGGCCAGCGACTCCAAGTACCAGTCGTGGATGTATGGACACCCCTGCAGGCCAACATTTCAACTATGTTCTACGATGGCCTCCATCTCAACACCAACGGCAATCACCTTGTCCATCAACTCATGCGTCAAGGAATAGCCACGGCGTATCCCTCCTTAACTCCGGACCAACTCGTTGGCAAGTAAGTAGCCAGCAGCGACAGAAGACGATCATAGCAGTAGTAGAGCGAAGAATCGTAACAATAGAACCCAATATATATTTAACGAAATTTGGCATTCAAGCACGCGCGTGCGCTTGGACGTAGCGTCAACAACGAACAGAATACTAGTATTGCCAATACTATTATTTATTTACCATGGTGTCACTGCCCTGTCATCTCGATACTCGTGGCATCTAGTCCATGCATTCTATATTGAAGCACATGGCATATTTGGCCCAGTCTTGTTCACGGGTGCATTGTATGTTCAAACATGAGTCAGGCGCAAGGTTGTAACAAGACCATCTCCGCCGACTTGTCAAACTCGGCAGTTAGTTCGAGCCACAATTATTGTGCTGTTTAGACATGTTTCGTCACAAGTGAGTTGGTCAAGTTCACGTGGTTCAATGTGCACAAACATTTTCGACCGTTTGACGAAGAATCAAAGGCTCGAGTCGTGTGCGAGCCTTTTGCGCAATGTTGCCGATTAACGGAGTTGAGATCCAAGGAGATTGAGCGTTCAGAATCCGAATTCTTGGCACATACTTCGAAGTAGCAATGATTTTGGCGAATCAGCCAAAGGTTCAAATACAGTACTTCAAGTACCTACTAGTATTCGTGGAATGTGCTTGAACAACTCGAACATCATGCGCGGCAAAACTTGTTAGACTTGCTCGTCTTGACACCGAAAAGCAAACGGTTTGATGCGTTGCACATCCACAGAACAAGTTTCACCAATGCCACAGTTTCACGGGTTATGAAATCAGGCCGTTGCACTGCGGTCATCGGCATGCTATCGACCTCCGCCCGGATGACGTTTGTCCCGATTGCGACTGCCAGTGTCGCACGCTGGTTGAATCACTTGAAACGACACGACCAACTCGTCGTCGACCGTGAGAACGCCAGGCAAATTGTCGCCACTGTCATACGCCGGCGCCCTAAACAGTCACGAGACCCTGATTGGCAAAGAATTCGTAGCTGTCTTGGACGACTTTGTGCGCGCGGCAAACCAGGTCCAAATCCAGGCGCGTCAGCGCTGCGTCCAGTTCCAACAGCATCGGCTGCGCCTGGAGCACAACACGTGCGGCGTGGGCGAGTGCGACAATGTCGTTCGCGGACAATGCGGCGTCCGTGCCAGGCCGCTTCAGACGAAGCCCCTCGAGGTGCTCAATGATGGTGTCAACTCTGTCAGGGTCCATTCTCGATGGATTCAATTGGACCGTTGGGTTATGTGTTATGGAGCGAAAATATGCAGATTCGTGAATGACAAGCTCCCCTACCCCCACCCCGAACTATCTTGCTTTGGGTGTTTGTTATTAACGTTGAACGCATGATTTGTCGAAAGTGGAGAACTTGACAAAAGGTGCTTTGTTAACCATAACGAGTATAACCGATACTGGAGAACAGCTGTTCATGCACTTTCATGCCACTGCGACCTTGCGTTGGGTATATCTCAGGACAGTACCAAAGGAACGGCACTTCATACACAACGATGAGTTGTACATGCGGCGCATTTTGGACGAACGTGACAAGCTGCAGTTGCGGCGGCGGGTACATCCACCCACTCAAGACCGTCCAAGGCCCACTCTAAAAAATATTTTCTTTTCGGCGACCGTTCATCGACGTTTACTACGTACTACGAAGTAGTAATTGGATAAAATTGATACAGCAAACGTCCAATACTTGCATCGCAGCGAGCAAAGCTACACTGCTTCCAGCACACCCTCACACGAAATGTCGGCATCCGGCGCGGCCATCACCATTCTTACATGCCACCACCAAAGCTATAAAGTCCAGTGAGATGGGCATTGAGCTTATGAACGCCCCTGCCGCGGCGATGGCGTCGTCGTAGGCTCCATCGATATTGTCTTTTCGACCGAAGTGTTGACTTTGCAGGCGATTGATGAATTGATTCGTCAATCGACTGAGTGTTCATTTCACATCTCGACAGTCGGTACAAGTAAGACAAAAAAGCGTGGACAATTCCTGTCCTCCCATTGGACAGATAATTTACCTTCTGTGTTTTGATTGGTCGGGCGATTCGATTGGAACAGAGACTCAACTTTCCAATCGAAAGGACAATAAGTACACCCACGGAAGCACCTGGCGCTCCAATTATGGCTGGGTCGACTTGGCGGGCACATCGACCACGCCTATCGACACGAACGGCCCACGGCACGCACTCGAGTGTGGCTTGCAAATGGCATTGGCGTCGACCTCGCCGCCCATTGGGAGAGCACAACTGCCCCGATGTGGCGGTGACAACCAAGTGGATGCATTGCCCCACGGACCTGTGATGCGACAACAAGAAGTGTGAGCTCTGATCAACAACAGCTGAGTGCGGTGGGGCGGTTCATTGCTGGCCAAGGCTGGTACGAGGTCGGTCGCCAGATCGCCAAACTCTCAAATAGTTTTGCATAAATGGTACTATAATAGAAGTACACACATTGGGAGAAACTCGATACGAAGTAAATAATTTAGCACAAGGTCACGAGGTCAGCATCAGGCTTTGGGTTTCGTATCGGGAACTTCGATTTCCCTCACAACAAAGGTTCTACAACAGTTCCACCATTACTCTCACGGTGTGCCTCCAGTCGCGAACGGCATGTCCATCGACAGACCTCGCTGTCACACGGAAGAACTTCGATAATTGTCGTGCGGACAATTGCTTTCGAACTTCGAAGTAACCAGGACTAAACTTTTGCCAGTTGATGGGCAACCACAAGCTTTCCGAACGACACAATAATAGGGTTTGCGCTTTCTTCTCAACTTGTCCAACTGAGAGACATGGACTAATGGCGAGCAAGCTCATTGGGTGTCAAGTTGGGATACGCGGTGGCGATTCCTTGGCGCATGAGCTGGTACACAAGGTTGTTGCCGTTTGTGTTGAGATGGAGGCCGTCCTTGAACATGGTCGAAATGTTGGGCTGCAGGGGTGTCCACACATCCACAACAGGCACTTGGAGTCGCTGGCCCACTTGCTTGACCGCATCGGCATATTTCCCCGCGCCCGCATTCGAGTATTTCAATTCCCACCCCATCGGTGTGTTGTCATCCACGGGCAACGGCGTGACGAGCATGACGCGAGTGTTCCACGGCGCCGCCTGCATCGCTTGGACGAGCGCAACCACATTGGCTTGGTATTCGTCAATGGGGACGTTGACATTGGGTAAGCCACAAGCGTCGTTCGTGCCGATAAAGAGAAATGCGAGTGCTGGGGGCTTGACTTGCCAATCGTCGAGCAAAATCGGCATTTGCTTGAGCCAGTGCCTAGC
>VJMH01000241.1:0-20066 GCA_009835185.1 Aphanomyces stellatus
GCCAACATGGCGCCCTGCGATGACGACAAAGATACCAGTGCGTGTGTGATTTGCCTCGCCGAGATGCTGGCATGCGGGGTCGTCTTGGACTGCGGCCATCGCTTCCACCGCGACTGCATCACGCCGTGGCTGGCGCGAGAAAACACGTGTCCGACCTGTCGCCATGCGTTCGAATTGGAGTACGCTGGCAAATACGTGTTCAAACTCGTCGAAACGCGCGTGGCCATTCCACCTGGCGCGGCGCTGACGGCGCTCGCCGGCCAAGACGTCCTCCTCGTCGTCTCAGTGTGTTTGGCGCCGCGAACCGACGACACCGACGACGCGACATCGAGCTGTGAAATCCGCACGAGCATTGTGGCGCTGCCAGAACGCCACGTTCAAGAGCCAAGCAGCCTTGCACGTTACAACCCCACCAAATAAGTTATCGCGTACATATATATTAATCTACTATTTTGACCTAACAATTGATCCCAAAGCCTTGTTTCCGGGACGTCAAATTTCAACTATACGCCACAAGATTCCAGTCGAAATCCAAATTTTATCTACCCCGGCATCGCCTGCATGAAATTAAACACATCTCCGCAATGCAATTTTGTAGGCGCATGCTCTGTCGTTGCTCGTGACTCAACATGCCCTCACGCGATGCACAATTCGTTTACCCATGCACTTGTATTTATTCGTCCAATTTCGAAACGTTGCGCTTTTCTCTGTCGTCAGAACGGATTGCCATCAACGTTCAAGGTGATTTAACGCAAATGGAAACGGAATGTTCCGAACTACAATTTCTCAAGTTGGCGGCCGAACAACAATGAATTTTTGAATGGCATCGACATTCTCACATGTGAGTTGCAAGATCCGACCAATCAAATCCAAGACAGCCAGAATCAAATCATCTGATTGGACAACTCTAGTCATGATTCAAAACTTGGCCCTACTTGATCTCGGCATGTTTGGACCAGTACACGACGGACCGCATGTACTCATCGCGGTTGCAGGGCACACCCGACCCGCCTTCTTCCTTCCCCAATGCATTTCGCATGATCGTGATCGGATCCATGGGCAATTCAAAGTCGACGTCCTGGGCCTTGGCATAGATGATGCCCCAGGGTGCAGTCTCCCCCGCGGCGTCGTCCTTTCCCGTTGCTTTGGCCTCTTCAATCAGTTGTTCTCGGCTGTACAAAATGATGTCCAAGTACTGGGCGACTTGAGGCTGCACGTTCTCCATCGGAAACCATCGGGTCAAGCTATGTCCAGACGCGTCAAACAAACATCCATGAGAAAGAATGGGGGGGTCTGACACGGGGAGTTCCGTCGGGACGCGCGCCACGTATGCCGATTGCAGGAAT
Organism: Aphanomyces stellatus; assembly: GCA_009835185.1. NCBI lineage: Eukaryota > Oomycota > Saprolegniomycetes > Saprolegniales > Verrucalvaceae > Aphanomyces > Aphanomyces stellatus. Next base: position 1,347 of record VJMH01000241.1, read on the forward strand.
GGCCGATTGCCGTCGGTGATCTCGGCCGTGCTTAATTTGGCGGCGACAAAGTTGGGGACGAAGAGATGCTTGCAAAACGGTGCGTATCTACCATTGCATTGCTCAAACCAGGTATATGTATGACCGCGGGCACCTACCCGTCGACGAGGCAGCAGTGTCCGTCGTGGTAGAACTGATTGATGCGCGCTTCAAAAGCGGTCTTGTCCCAGTCAATGCGAGTGCCTTGGTGTGTCGGGTCATCGAATTGGTTCCAGCTGAATGGATCTACCCACCAGGTCATCGAGCCTCGCGATGTCAGCAAGATGCATACCGAGAGCAAAGAGCTTCGCCATGACGAAGATGGAACGCAGGTCGAGCGTGCATTATACTAGTCATTGATTGGCTGAAAACATTTCTATTTTAGACCAATGAAAACTCGTGTACGGCCACTGCAATCAAAACGTGTGATTGGATCAAATACACCCATGTTTGGCGCCCACGTCCGCCGCGCGCTCCGTCGCGGCGTCCACAGACCGCTTCCATGCCCCCAAACAGCGCTCTCAAGACACACGATTGCCGCCGCTCGTTGCTTCTCGTCGTCGGGGGAGAACAACTCGCCCCTGAAGCCGCTCCACCAGACCTTCCTGGACATGTTCAAGTACTCGGAGCGCGTCGCTCAATGGGACACGGATGGGCTCTTCGCACCGTCCATGTCCATGGCAGAGAAGGGCATGGTGTCGTTCTTCTTCCAGCGGTACTTTGGCGACGACATGTTTGATCTCGCGGACTTTCTCGGCGGCGCCCAAGTCGCGCTCGACCTTGTCTTCCACACGATGTACAGCCCCGAATGTCTCGCGGCCGCGGCGAGCGACGAGCCCCGTGACATTAGTGAAGCGTCCCGCCCCGTCCAGTTGCTCGAATCCCTTATGACGCGCGAGTGCGTGGACTCCATCTTGAAGGAATTCAAGGCGTACCATGACGACGGCTACACCCGCGTCGAATTGACGCAGCTCGACATCCACGAATGCGCGCTGGGAAAAGTGAGTATCTCGAGTGACGCCGAGTGGCTGTACATGGATGTGTTGTACCGCACGACGGAGCACCTCTCGTTCAAGGGCAATGGCGAAGGCCAGACGCGGACGGAAGTGCGCGACTCGCATTGCGAAATTCGCTTCCACACGAGCATGAAGCACCTGCATCAACTCGACTGGTCCATCGTGCGAATGTGGGACGACTAACATTAGCAAAGTAAAAATCAAGTCCGTCGTTTGATCTCGATGACGCATGGACAAACGGGGTGCATGCGCGCGCTTCCATGCGGTCGACAAGCATGTTCCAGGGGCCTTGATCCGCGATGGATGTCGCCATCCGGCAACACTGGAGAAAGATCTCAAACCGCGTGAATTCAAATTTGACCAATCAAAACTATTCATCCAGGATTCAATCATTCGAATTGGCTGTAATTATATATTTGAATTCAATATGATGCCACGCTATCCGGATGTTGCCGAATGACTGAGGAAAGACAAGTGCATTCTCTGTGATTGCGCGACACAACATGGACGCGTACCAGCAGCAGCAGATGCAGGAGCAGGAGCGCCGGCGGCAGCAAGTCGCCGCGGCACAGATGGCAGGGACGTTCGGAACGAACATGGCGATGTTTGCCCAGCCAGGTGCGATGATGCACCCCCAACAAATGCACTACCCCATGCACATACAACCCGGCATGATGTACCCCGACGACGTCTCGCAGTACCTTCCAAATGGCGGCGGCGGCGGCGCGACACACATGCCGATGGCCGCTCCGTTGAATGCCACCACATATGGGTATTTCGGGCAACCACCAGGGGCTGGGACCCCCTACGACGCCGAGGGGACCGGTTCGTCGTTGGCGGCCGGGAAACGCCATGCCGCGACGGGGCGGTGGAAACCCCCTCCACAACCCATGTACCCCAAGTCCAAACCGACGGCCGAGACGTCGAATGCCGCGCCGCCGCCGCCGTCGGACGCCGTGACAGCCGACTCCTTCGCGGCCGGGACGCAAGGTCTTGTCCTCGACAAGGCCCTCCTCTCCAAGTTGCTCGTGCGCGACGAGTCCGAGATCAGCGACGAACAGATTCGAAGCATCATGCTCAACAAGGAAATGTTGAGCATCTACAAGACGCTCCAGCAGGAAGAAATTAAGCGACAGAAACGCCTCGACAACAATCGCAAGACGGCGCAGATGCGGCGCAAGAAGAAGAAAGGGTTGGTTGAGACGTACGAGGCCCAAGTTTCGGAACTCGAAACGATCCTCGCCAAGATCCACGCGCACAAATTTGGCCAAGGCGATGTCCAAACCCTCGTCGACGCCTTGAGCGGTACGTCCCCTTGATGACAAAGATGATAATGACGACGGGACCATACAGGCGAGCAGCGGCAGAGTGTCCACATGACCAAAGACACCAAGCACCAGGAAACGTCTGTGCTCCTCAAGCAACATTCCCGCAATGCGTCGGCGGTCTGTCGTCGTTGTCTTCTCGAGGTGTCATGTTGAGGTAGATCCGCCAAGCGAATGAAGACAGTTGGATGGTCACGCTCGCAGCAACCGGCGACCCGGCCTTCGTCGACCTCAAACACAAACTCGGGCTCACCGACATGCAATGCATGCGACTGCAGCAGCTACAGTCGCATGTGCACAACGAATCGACGCGCCTCGCGATCGTCGAAAAGTGCTTTGCCGCGCTCCATGTCCACGCGTGGCTGCATTTCCCCCACACCGAGGTAGGATGGCGATGATGGTGAGGACGAGGATGCGAGGAAGACCCACGACGTAGACACTTGTCGACTTGTTTCGCGCGCCGCTCAACGACGCCCAGCTTCAAAAGTTTGTCCAGTGGACACGGGTCAACCAACACGTGATCCAGCAGCTGCAGGTCCGACGCTGCCGCCGCCAAGACTCATCTCTTTTGTCTGTAGTTTGCCGTGGCGGCCGACCCAAAGGAGAAGGACATGTTATTTGAATTCCCCAGCGAGCTGTAGACGCCTCTGTTATATATATGCTCCGTCCGTCGCTCACACAGTTCTCGCATTTGGTCGGCGCATTTACTCTCCCGCCGAAATGCACATGTGGTGCATGCGCACGCGTGACGCGGCCTGCGTCGACTTGCTCCCGTCATTTAAAAACAATTCGGAGGGTTAACTTGGCATTTGTAAGGCACATTGGACGTCAGGATAAAAATGATGGAATCATCCGGATAATCTGATCCGGATATCGAACGAAGGAAGCACACATGATGGGATGACCCGGACATTTCCAGTCACCTCGTCGCCGGCAGCATGGATCCGCCGTACTACCCACAGGGACCGCCGATGATGCAGGATGAGCGCGAGCGACGACAGACGGCTGCCGCGATGAATAGCATGTACATGCAGAATCCGATGGGGATGCATTCCCAGCAAGTGCAGTACAACATGTACCACCAGCAAGTCCACCATCAACAGCAGCAGCAGCAGCCGCCGGGTATGATGTACACGGACGGCTACCACAACGTAGGCGGCGGACAGCACATGAATATGGGGGCATCGTCCATGAACAACGCACAGCAGCAGCAGCAGTCGTATGGATACTACGACCCTTCAACGGCGTCCGTCGGCGCCTCGTTGCCGGACCCGGCCCCCGTCGAGCAGAGTTCCAAGCGCCATGCGCCGCGGTCGGCCTTTGCCGACTACGAAACGCCGCCCATGTTCATCTACACAAAGACGGAACCGGTCGAAAGCGTGGCGGAAACCCAGATGCGGAATTTGAGCGTCCAGGATGACGACGCGGCGCCCGGTCCGATGGAAGTCGCGCCCGGCGTGCCGCTAGACCTCGCAGTATTGGCGAAATTCCTCGGCAAGGAGGAAGGCGAGATCACGTCGGACGAAATCCGCACCTTCATGGCGACCCCCGGCTGCATCACGATATACCGGAAGCTGCAAGAAGAAGAACAGCGCAAGCAAAAGCGCTTGGCGCGCAACCGCGACCTTGCCGGCGCGCGGCGGAAGCGCTTCAAGGAACTCGTCGAAGGGTTTGAGACCGAAGTCAAGGAATTGCAAAATGTCTTGGCCAAGACGTTGGCGCATCAGTTTGGTCAAGGCGACATTCAAACGCTCTTGGAAGCGCTCAAGGGTACGACATCAACATATATGGTGACGCTGAAAATCATCATGAAGGCGCCCATCGTCAAAGTGGACACATGAGCAAGGACAGCAAGACTGAAGAAACGACCCTGTTGTTGACGCAGCTCTTGCGCCGCGCGTCGACGGTAGACGGCCGCCACCGCGTCTTTGTTTCTTATGTTGAAGTAGATCCGCCAAGCCAACGAAGACAGCTGGATGTTGGCGCTCGCGGCCCAAGACGACCCGATCTTTCGCGAGCTCAAGCTCGAGTTGGGGCTCACGGACATGCAGTGCATTCGCCTCCTGCAGCTGGAGCCGTACGTGCACAACGAATCGACGCGCCTCGCGATCGTCGACAAGTGTTTTGCGGCGCTCCAAGTGCACGAATGGTTGCATTTCCCGCACACGGACGTACGTCATATCGATGGAAGATGTGCCGCGTGTGGCTCAACCTCGTCGTGTGTAGATGCTCGTGGATCTCTTTCGAGGCCCGCTCAACGAGACTCAACTGCAAAAATTCACGCAGTGGACGCGAGTGAACCAGCGCACGATTCAGCAATTGCAGGTACACAACGGACAAGATGTGACGAGACGAGGCTGAGTGTGATGATCTAGTTTGCAATGGTTGTCGCAGCGGACAAGGACCTCTTGTTTGACTTTCCGGCCGAGTTGTAACATGTGGGAATACACACTTTGACGTTAAAAGCCATGGGGGCCGGCCGTGTGTTCCTTGATCAAATTCGACAGCGCGCGAAAGTCGGGGTGCTTGGAGTCGCCGACCAACTGAAAGATGATGCTTTCCACGGACGTCAAGTAGACCCCAGATTGCGTGAGACGCTAGCGTCGTCATGGGTGGAGAGATGGACGAGACAATACAGACGTACCTCCAACGCCGTCGAGCGCAGCAAGGCCGTGCTGCTGCTGACGGCATCCACGGGCACATGGACGTCGTATCCTTGCTCAATGAGATCCAAACACGTTTGCAAGACGCACACGTGGGCTTCGATGCCGCAGAGGATGATCGACTGGGGCTTGATCGCATCTACTTCGGCCTGGACGTCGTCGGTCATCATGGAGAATCGCGTCTTGTCAAAGATCTTGACGTCGGGGGAGAAGTGGATTTCAGGGACGGTAGCGCCAAAGCGGGCGGCATATTGGGTCGTGGCAATGGTCGGGACACGAAGCGTCTTGGCGGCTTGGACCTGCGAGGACAAACGATGAGGAAGCTGAGCTGCATCCAAGCGCGTACCAGCGTGTTGGAGGCATGGATGACGGACGGCATCTCATAAATTCGGTTGCGGAAGATGTCTTGAATGTCACACACCAAGAGAAGAGTGGAGGCAGGAGCGACCTTTCCTACGCGGGCAGCAACGGACTTGGCGAGCATCGTCTCGAGGGCGGCGCTTGAAGAAGAATGCAACAAGGAACGAAGTCACTGTCGGATTGGCTTTTCATTAAATAGTGTACTTATTCGCACAAACATTGTATACTTCGACATGGATAGACGAATCCTTAAATAGTATATATAATGCACAAATAGTGTTTATTTCATCAGACATTAGTAAATACCCAAATATGCAAATTTGAGGAAATATTTACACTTGTTTTATCCGGCCGTCGTCCGGATATGGGAGCGTGAGCACTTTGGTGCGTTGGAGGCCCGAAGCAGAAGAGACTCTCACGAGAAGGAAGGACCGATGGGTTGGCTGAGTGTCCTCACGGGCGAAGGGTATGTGTCTGCGTATTTGGTCGTGGGGTTGTCGCTGATCGGGAAGGCCCTGCAAGAGTCATGGCTTGCTGCCTTCAATCAGTACGAACAGCTGCAGAAGAGCGGGAAGACACGACGTCTTGCACGCTTGCGGTTTGGTTTTTGGTCGCTTGTGTCCACGCAGATGGAGCGGCGATGGATGTATTGGCTGCCAGGGCTCTTGCTTCTCGTGTGGTGGATCTGGACTCGATATGGCCGTGGCGTGTGGCATGAAATCAGCGAAGACGTGGTCGACGACAGCGACGTACCAGAACTGGAACCGTTTGAACCGTCCTCGTTCCCACCACTCAATCGCACTGCGCCGATCGCGACCCAAACGAAGCGAAAGAAGAAGAGTGTCAAGTTGGCGAATGGACACGAAGACGACGAGGCAGTCCGACGAAGGAAGCGCGAGCGGTCGGTGCAGGCGCTCCTCGCGCAGAAAGAACGCTTTGAGCACATGCAAGTCAAGAAACCCGCGGGGTGGCTCGTCTACGACCCCCAGCAAGGCAAACTCGTGCCGGCCGAGGCACTAGCATCATAGAGAAGCACAGAATGAACAGGTAACTCTGCGTTGTTTACAAACTATTGGCAATGAAGTCTTTGATGGCTTTCTTGTGCGGCGTCACGTCAACCTTGAGGTCGGCCGTCAATGCATCCATAACCTACCAACATCCACGTCATCATTACCATCATCATCGTCTCTCGATGCCTACCGCTTTGAGGGTCAACGTTTCAACGTCGCCTTCTGTCACGATTTGCTTGACCTTGGCTTGGATGTCGTCGGGCAGCGGCAACTTCTTCTTCTTCTTCAGTCGCTCCTCGGCCTTGCGCGCCATCTCTTCAAAGTCTTCGTTGTCACTTTCGGTTTCCCCTTCGTCGGCGGGTTTCGGCGCGGCCGTCTTCTTGGTCTTCTTCTTGGCCGCGCCGTCTTTGGCCTCCTACGCAATCTGGGTCAGTTGGGAGCCACCAGAAAGAACGCACGGATTTTCGCTTCGGGGCCTTCTTCTTGGGTTTCTCGTCGTTTTCTTCGTCGTCCGTTTCGGCGTCGTCCGCCGTGGCAGCTGCCATTTTCTTCTTGGACGCAGGGGTCTACATGTGTGAGATATGGATCGACAAGACACATCATACCTTCTTTTCCTTGGACGTCGCAGCCTTGGTCTTCTTGGCTTTCTTGGGTTTCGTCGAGGATTTAACCTTCTACGCCAACTAGTGAGACGACGATCCATGAGACAGAACCGACCACGTCAGTCGCGGTGGGGGACGAGAGCCAGTCGATTATGCGTTCGACCTTGTCGTCTTTGCTGCCTTGAGCCCCCGCGTCGACAAATGACTTTTTCGATCGGTCAATCTGTGCAGGTGAGAGAAGAGGACGAGGTCGTCTGTCGTACGTGAAGAAAGTCCATGATGACGTCGACAAAGCCGACCGTGCCTCGGCACAATTTGATCGCAAGGTCGTCGCGGAACTTTTCCTTTTCCTGCCTCCGACTGTGAGAAGCACCGGGACACACATACGTACGTCGTCATTCCCCAACGTCACAAACCCCGAAAAGTCCAAAATGTGTTGCTTTGCTTCCTTCATCTACGACGATACACCAGTCAATGCCGTCCGAAATCGAAACAACATACCACACCGAGGGAGAAGCGACGACTGAACATGACTTGATAGAGCATCTTCAAGAGTTCGGCGTCGCGCTTGCCACACTTGGAGATCTAGGGTCCGAGTGTTCATAAAGTACGGGTCGACGTATGCCAACGAACCTTCTCGCCGAGATAGTCAATGTCGCGGAGCTTCGTCCCAGGCCCCTCGGGCACGACGAACTCGACTTCCACAGGTGCTTCGTCCACCGTCTTGTATAATTCGCGGGGTGCTTGACGCGGGCGCTCACTACGACGCTCACCAGGGATCTCGGACCGTTGTTCGGCTTTGCGCTTCTTGGACTTTGTGGTGTCCTTGGGCTCGTCGGTCTCTTCTTCGACCTCCTTGTCGTCGTTTGCTTCATCCACAGTCTCCTCAGTGTCTTGTGTGGTTTCTTCGACGGACATTTGCGTCGTTTCTTCTTCAACGGGTTTATTCGTCTCGACGGGCGCGGCCGCCGACGCACTAGCCTCGGTTTCCATATTCGCTGGCCGACAAAATCGATACTGAAGCCCCATTCAAGTTTACACTTGACTTCACTATACTCTTGTGGGCGGGAAACGAGCAAATCAAATCATTATCCGGACAACCGGATACAGAACCCCACGTAAAATTCACGAAACAGCTCGCCGAAGGGGCGGCGATCACTTTCTTAAATATTAGAACGAATAGGACCGCGCGAGGTGCGGCGGTGTCGCGGGGATCTGAAACTCGATAGGCCCGGGAGCTTGCTTGCACCAGCAGCCGCATCCTGTCGGACATGCGTTCTACGAGTCTCGCTTCGTTAGTGGAGGTGACCTGTCTCTCTGCCTCACCTCTGTCGCAAACCAGTCGACAACGTGATTCGTATGGCCGCCGTGCCCGCAGTTCATGCAAAAGATGCTGTGACCACGAACAACCAGCTCACACACAGAGCATGTGATGCTGAAATCCTTGCAATGGCCGCAGTAGAGCTCGCTGCTTGGCTACGAGTTCAACGCCCGTCAGGTGTGATGAGGAGCGCCACAGGACATACCCGGCCGCAGAGATGGCAATAGAGCGCCAGGGTCAACCCAACATGTGGCTCGGGTGGCGTGTGGAGATGTTTGAGCATCTCACATCGGGCATTCATCGCCCCTTCTCGGTAGAGCAAATCGGCATGTGCGTGCTTGTATCCATCATAGCGGTCGCAGTCTTCGGGGGCCTCGAGGAGAAGCTGCGGCGAGGAAGCTGTTGGCGATGGTGTTGGCGCCGTGTCCAGTGCGCAGACAATCGCCGCCAGTGTCGGGACGTCGCCCGCGGCTTCGTAGAGTTCCAGAACATGCTGGACGAGGCCAGCACCAAATGGATGGGCCGACCACGGGGTCGTCAACCCAGATGTCGTCACCTCCTCTTTCTCGTCTTTGGAGAGGGAAATCGCGAGGATGGACCACATCTGACTCAGTTCCATGTCTCCCGCAGCGGCCGCGTGTTTGGCATGTCGGTCGGGCGACGCCTCCACGTCGGTCGGCTGGGTGTGGCCGCCGCAGACGGCGCTGCAGTCGAGGATGTGCACGCGCAGGTTGAGCGCATGCGCATTGTCCATGTACGTGGATGTGTTGGGCGGCCCCTGTTGCTGCTGCTGGGTCGAGACGTCCTTGAGATGCGGCGCCATGTCGTCCATGTCGTCCATCGTCAAAATGTCGTCGTTCGTCCACGAGAGGCTCTCGTCGAGGAGAAGCGCCGGCACGGATGTCGTTGCGTGGTGGTGGAGCGAGTGGAGGACCTTGGATTGACCAATCGCGACGCGCGAGTCAAAGTAGACGAGACGATTGGGGCCGCTAAAACACCCGCCCGAGACGCGGCGGATGGGTTCGCGGCGCGTCAGTGGTTGACTGGCCGTCGTCGTCGTCGGCGTGCCGTCGTCGGCGTCGACGTCGGTCGGCACAGGAACTGCCGCCGCCGTGTGCCATTCCTCGACATCCCATGCGACCGAGTGCGGCAGCATCGTCGAGTGCATCGTCGTGGACGCGGGGAGCGGGAGCGGCGTAAAGTCCGACTTCAGCGCGGCGAGGTCAAATTTGAACACGACGTTGTGTTGCTTTGGGACGTTGTGTGACGACGACGACGACGACACTGGCGGTGGCGGCGTGGGTTGGTGGTACAGCGAGAGCAGGTCGTCTTCGGTCTGGGCGTCGGCGAGCGTCGTGAGTTCGTGCAGGTTGTTGACGGGTTTCGCGAGGTTCATGCCACACGCTTCCAAGTGCGCCGTCTCGACGCGCCACATGCGAAGCTCTTGGTTCTTGCTCCACGAAATCAGTTGGAACGATTGGAGGCCAGCTTGGCGCCACGCAAAGCCCTTGACCAAGTCTTTGTGCCCCGTAAAGTCGTACACCTGTGTCTCATGAGATCGTAGACAGAACGACAACGACGACGTACGACTTTGGGCTCCACAGACGCATCGCGGCTGAGCGACCAGAGTCGAATGAGGTGGTCTTGGCGGTGAAACGATGTGACGAGCCCATCCCCAAACGGCGTGTACCGCGCGCGCCACACGGGAGCCCCCGTTGCCACGACCCCTATCGATGCCATGAGAGGATAGAGATGAGATGGACTCATCCACCTTGGCAGACGCGGGGCCGCATGACGTTCCAAAACTTGACGGTCTTGTCTTCCGAGCACGTGACCAATTCGTACATGTGGGTTGGGCTCCAATCCAAGCCGTAGATCTTTTGCATGTGCGCCGTGATCGTGACTGTTGGTTTCTCGCACGACCGCGTGTCCCAAATGCGCACCTACAGGATGTCAGGTGGAGTGAGGAAGCAGCAGTTGACCTCGCCGTCATGCGCCGTCGCGAGCGAGACCGCGTCCAACCGATTCCACTCGACTTGCGTCGCGCTCGTCGTAAACGCACAGAGAGACTGCGCGGGCTTTTGCGGCGTTCGGATGTCCCAGAGATGGGTCGTCGTGTCGGCCGAACAGGTCGCGAGCACAGTCGGCTCGGACGGCGACCACGCGACGTCGCTCACGGGGCGGGTGTGCGCGCGCAACGTCGACATGAGCGGCTGGTGGCTGGATAAGACCCCAATGTGCGTCGAGATGTTGTGGTCGATGTTCCAGAGGAGCGTGTTGTGGTTGGACGTGGACGCGACGAGGCCCTTGTACAGCACGTGTGGGTTGCACTTGACGACGGTCACGTCCCACTTGGTCTAAGGCAGACGTGAGGAAACGAACAAGGTGGACACGGCCTACCTGATGGTGGAGCGTGCGCGCAGGTTGATACGGCGACTCGAGGTCGATCACGTAGAGCCCTTTCCGCGCGGCGAGAACCCCCACGGTCCCCGTCGCGTCCACGGAGAGGGCGCTTGCATTAACGTCAAGCTTGACGTTGATGTTGCTGTGGACAGTCGAGTCGATCCAAGACGAAGACTGGGAGCTTGATGTCCGCCGCAGGGAAACAGGCCCGCCGACATCCTCCATGCCGCCGCTCGCGTTTGCGTTTTGCAATCTGGGGAAGCCAAAATTGGGGCGTTTCCATTGGCTTAAAATCAGCCAATGGGATCGATCATCTATCCGGATAACTTTTGGGCTTCGCAACACCAAAAGGTGAAAAGACTCCGTTTAGGAATGATGGTCCCGCCAAACAGGTTAATTCAAACTCCACTCGAAATGTCGACGAAACTTCAAGGCAATGGCGGACGAAAGGGGTCTCTTAGCGAACCTCGGGCTGCTCTCCTATGCGCTCATGCAGCTCGCGGGTCAAGCGGTAGACGCGACCGTCATCTCTCCATGTACGTCGCTCGACCATGCGCCCCCTCTCATGCCGTCATAGGTGCGGAAATCATCTCCACGTCCGTCGTGAATCCGTACGTCTGGAGCGAGCGCATTTGGGATGGACTAAAGAGTTATGCGCCGCAACGCGCGCGGGACATCTCGCGTCTCCTTAGCCTCGCAATTGCCAACTCGTTGCATGTGTTGAACACGGAGAAATCGGCAGAATGGGCGCGCACGACCTCGGTACACTGCACTCCTCTCTCTCCGTGATGACGTCAACGCACGCGCACTGGATTTGCTTCGTCAACATCACACCACCACGTAGAGATTACAATCGAATGCGTTTCGCGCCTTGTCGACCCCGCAAGGCAACGCGGCGATTCAAGATAGCGTCGCGACCGTGGCCAAGGTAGGATGGCACTTGAGTGTGTCCACATCCTCCATGCGACTAGGCCACGCAAGCCCTCGGCACGCCCGAAGTCCGCGCGGCGTTGGATCAAATGACCGCGACGCTCAAAAGCGGCATTCAGATGCTCTCGACTCCTGAAGTGCGTGTCCACGGTCAGCTTGAGAGGCCAATCTCCAATCTGGGCATAGGGGCAACAAATGATGGAGGACGCTGGCATGTGGGCGTCGCAGTGCACCGAGGTTATCTCGTCGCCCGAAACGTCCATCTTTCTCTTTGAAGTCGCGACGAATCTTTGCCATGTGTTTACGAATCCGACCGAGTACTTCGTTTTATGATGCCGTCATCATGACGATATGCCCACGATAGCGACCGGACACCCGCCGAGCGAATTGCCCATTTGGAAGCAACGATGCTGAAAAAGATGGGCGTTGTGGGGCCGCTCGGCGAGCCAGAGCAGGTGCTCGAGGAAGATCCTGCCGATGGCATCATGAGCCAGGCGTTTGAAGGCGATGACGATGACGAAGGCGCGTCACCCGATGACGCGCCGCAGTGGCACCCCGACGTCACGCATCCAAACTTGCGACGCCGCCACCAGCGCCAGCAGATTGACCAAGCCATGCGCAACGTACGTTGCGTGACTCGTGTGACGATGTGAGTGACGTCATATGGCTAGAGCCAACGCCCATTGCGTGTGCGAGCCCGCGTCTTTGGGCGGCAGTTGCGGCAGCGCCGCCGCCCTTCGTCTAGTGAACCATCGGCCATGGACCAGCTCGCGTGCAAGGCACTGAGCCTAGTCGTAGTAGCGTTTGTGGCAGTGATGCTGCTCCTCGTCGTGCTGGCGTTCTTCCGTTGGCTCTTTGTTTAGAGGCCTGTCGTCGTGTACACTAAAACCAAACGAACGACGACGATCGATTGCATGTGCCTTTTATGTTGTGACCCAATCCTAGATTGGACGACTGCGCTTGCCGACACGCGACCTCCCTCCTTTGCATCACGCTATCTCCAATGGTTGATTTCCATGTGAAATGGGGCCTCAGAGCCCATTTGTTTCGACGCAAGCGCAATGAACAACCCTGCGATCACATTGTTGCTTTTGTACGAGAAAGAGGACATGTATTGAATGCATACAATGGGCTGATATGGGTTTACACGCGGTTGAGATGGATGGGCGTCGACACTTGCAACGTTTGGGCGTGTGCCTCGTCGGTGGGAGTATCCACAGTCAACTTGACCTTCGATGACTCGCGGCGGTGGCGACGACAGAGCACCAGAGCCGCGCAGACGACACCAAGGGCGGCGAGGATGGGCAACAAGACGTACACGACAGTGGAGGTGACGGAAGAGTTGGTAGACCCCGAAGATGCCACAGACAACTCGGTGGTTGACGCACCAGTGAGGGGTGCAATTTGAGGTGTAGTTGGTGCAGGCGTTGGAATCGCTGGTACATCGGTTGGAACGATCGGGGCCGGCGTTGGAACGGTTGGAGCTGGCGTTGGTACCGTTGGAGCAGGCGTAGGAACGGTAGGAGCAGGGGTAGGAATGGTAGGAGCTGGCGTTGGAAAGGTAGGAGCTGGCGTAGGAAAGGTAGGAGCTGGGGTAGGCATCGTTGGCGCAGGGGTAGGAACGGTAGGAGCTGGTGTAGGAACGGTAGGAGCTGGCGTTGGCACCGTTGGAGCAGGGGTAGGAACGGTTGGAGCTGGCGTTGGCACCGTTGGAGCAGGGGTAGGAACGGTTGGAGCAGGCGTAGGAATGGTAAGAGCTGGCGTAGGCATCGTTGGCGCAGTGGTAGGAATGGTAGGGGCAGGCGTAGGCCCCGTTGGAGAGCTGGCGTTCGCAGCGATGAGCAGGAACGTCTGGGCAGACACAACCATCCAATGGCACTTCATTGTCTTGAGCTTTGTCGTATCGATGCCAATTCGAAAATGAATCCTGTCGTCGACTTGATCAAACAAATATTGACCTCCCGCTCAGTGCCGTGGGATTGTCTATGTTGAAACGGTTAGGCTGAAACGGCCAGAAATCGGGTGCCAACATTTTCTTCTGAGCGCCAAATATTCGTCACTTCTGCCGTTCAAGTCCTTGAAACGGTGGAATATCGTTCGAGGGTTTTTCTTCTCCCATTTGCAGTTTTTGTGTCATCCTTTTGGTCCTCGAGCTACTCTTGTTTTGACGCTGCCAACGCGACGACGGTGAATTTTGAAGCTGTAAATATATTGGTTGGGAGTCGAAGCTTTGACCACTTGGACATTTAAATCCACGCGATGATGTTCCACCTACCATTGTCTCTCGAAGCGTCGCATGAGGAAATTTTGAATTCCCTGCAGACAGAAATAGCGTTCACAGTTCACAAGCGGCGTCCGAGCATTCAATCTTGGTCGTGCAAACGATGACTACAAACCACCCGATCTCACTCTCCAAGCTTTGTTGCCAGTGCTCCTTTCTTATTCTCTCGAAGTAAACCAAACTTTCGTCGCCGTATTCAAGAACGAGTATTCCTTCAACTTTCAGTTTCTTCGACGTAAATTCAACACGATCGAGATCAACGTGGTGTGGTCGTGGTCACGATTGTTAAAAGCGAATCATGCGCAGGTGTTTATTCGATACCTCGAAAGCCCTCATGTTTCGCACACTGTGAACGGGAGACTAGGGTAAACTGCGAGTAGTAAGTCGGTTCCTTTGAATCCGTATGAGCTCGATCAATAAACTCAATTCTCCTCGTTTTTCGCATAGCTTGCACACCAAGCGAGTTGGGCTCACAGTGTGTTGCGTGGGGACCAACAGCCAATAGTAAGTTTGGCTGAATGGATGAATTTTTGCTTGCGTCGTCCAATCGACACTTAAATTAGGATTCGTTACACTCAACAAACTGCTCACGACTGCGTGGTGCGATACTCTTCCCCTTGGGGCTTGGGCATGTCGGACACAATGGACGCGCGAACGTCGCACTTGAACGTTGCTGGCGTAGGCTCGGACGACGTCTTGTCCATCGGCGCGAGGCAGACATAGACAGTCACAGGCACATCGTGGCCACCCAACGACTGGCCCAATGTTTCGTCGTTGTCGACCGTCAACCGCGTTTCCACATACTTAAACGCATACTTGCCAGCGTATTCGGTCTCGAATTGGAACCGACAGGTCGGACACGTGCTTTTGCGCCCCAGCCACGATGCAATGCACGCACGGTGGAAGCGGTGACCACATGCCAACGCGACGCCGCTCGACGACGGCTCGTCACGGATGTCGCTCATGCAGATGACGCAGTCGGCGTCATCGTCGCACGGACACGGCTCCAAATTGCGCACGAGGGCTCGCTTCGCAGGACTGGACGACTTGAGGTAGGGCACGACATGGCGCACGACATGGTCAACCCAAGTGGGGCCGCGGAAGACGGCGAGGACTTGGGCGGCGGTCGCATGTGGTGGCACTGGGAAGCGCATGTTCAGACGCAAGTTGACGTTGTTGGACGAAGGCTTGGAAGATGACATTGGTGTTGAAGGGAGTAAATTGAAGAATGAGCGATGGGATCTCGTTTGAGTCGCCATGCGCTTCCCGCGACCTTATATGTTGCATGTGGCAGTGAATGTCTCATCCTGATGCTTTATCTCCTTGAAATACAATACTTTATTGAATATGACAGGTTCAGAGTGCGTGTCATAGAAGAGCGTTGATAGTGTACAATGAGTCATATATGTATCCAAAATGACAACTTATAGACTAAATTTATAAAAGTATTGCAAAAGGTCTCATTCTCATGCCCAACATATTTTCAACCAATTTTATAATTCAACGACAACTATTTTACTCATGGTATGTAGGTTATTGTTGACCAACCAGAATGTATGTAACGGAATGCAGGTCATTCGAGTGTATGTCTTCGACTCCATTGCCAGGGATCGCGACGGCGCGAGCGTTCTTGTTTGCACCAAATCCCCGTTGGACCGCGTGGGAGTACACTGTACGCCCTGCACTTCAAACAACCAAATGTACAGGATATCTTTGATGGCAGTCTCGAAAACGTGGCGTTCGATTGGGCGAATGCAGCGCGTTGATGGAGGAACATGGTGTCTGGATTAGACTCAAGCTGAAATGGAATGTCGATAGTGAGCTGTCGAGGACCCTTCGCCTGACAAGCGACCATAGCAAATGTGTCAACACCGCTTCGTTTGAGTCAGTCCTTCAACGGAGTCGAAGAAAACCCACACGTGTTGTGGTCATATCATGGTGGCTCCTCTTCGTGGATTGATAGCACAATTCCAACAGACCAAGGCTATCAGTGCCTCCTATGACCCCAGTTCGACTGTCGCCATTACAGTCCAACTCACAGCCAGCCATATGCCATCTGGGTTACAACACCTGTGGCTCAATGCCACACAAAGACACCAACGACAGTTTCCCGGCGCTGGTCAACAACACTGGCCCTTGCCTCCTCGCAACAACTTCTTTTCGATGAAGTACGCCCAGAGACTCGCACTGTGTCTTGCGATGGCACGACACGTTGAGTTGGGCCAAGTACACGTTTGGAACTGCGCCGACGTGTACATCTCCATCACCTGCTGCACTCCCGCCAGCTCCGCCACCCCTTCCTACGCCCCTAGTTTCGCTAGCCCTAGAAACCCCCCCCCGTGAACGGCTGCTTCATTGGCTGGGCGGAAGGTCAACGCCGGTCTTCGACATGCGACCTCGCATCTGTTGTTTGGTTGCACAAATATCTCCTTGTTTCTTCTTGATTGAAATGTTGACCTTGAGGGCGACTGATGCTCGACAGCGGTAAGTGAATAAAAAGTAGGCGCGAGCATTTTCCAGTCCTCTCATTATTTCCCTCCTGTGATTTGATTGGTTGTGCGATTGAAAAAGTCGATTCGAACGACTCAAATTTCAAGTAATAAGAGACCCATAGTGGTATTTTCTCTCAACATTTATATTTCGTCGCATATTGAAAATATAACGTAATGCAGAGGTTTTACTCGACATACAATAATACTATGAAAACTCTAAAAATACTATTTAACAGAAAGGATCGCTCATAAGCTCCCGATGAGGTTGAAACCCACCCTCTCTGACCCTAAACTACAAGTCTTAAACTTATTTGTAGAGGATTCAACATTCCAAAGAATAAATCAAATGCGCGAAACGTGGTTTGGATGGATGTGCAAGACACAAATCGAAATGCTATAACGGCGCATCAAATTACATAATGGGGCACTCTTGAAGTATGTGGACTATCCAGTCCAAATTGTTTTTTAGTAAAACAGGGAAGCAGCATGGCGCAAGCGCCTACGTGCCGCTTTTCACAACGAGAAAACACAATCAACCCCTTTTTCATGGGAAGACTGGGGCACGCTCCTCGCCAAGGCACCGTCTGCACAAAATTATACACCCGACCTCCGCTATGCTCCGGTGGGCGCAATTTTGTGGGTCGATGCTCTGTCGTCGCTCGCAGGTTTAAAGTTTAAAGTTTGAAGGTTGGTAACTTTCAACAATCCATATGTGTATCATGTTTGTTCATCTCAGCTTTGTCCTCCAGGCGCGGGGCACTTCAGTCGCTTGGGTCCTTTGTCGGGGATTTAGGTGATCCTGTGTCTTTACTTTGGTTGACCTGCTTCCCATAGAAAGTGCCAGATTTCCGTTGCATGAAGGCATACTTTAAATAGGTGAAAATATATGTTATTTCGCCTTCTCAGGTTAAAATTCAGCCCCCCTCTGCTTTTATATGGGTTTCACCCAATAGAGGTTTTCATCAATGTACCCGCCATCCTCACCACCACCAGCGACATCGCCCAAGTCATCCCCACCCCCTCGATTAAGGTCCTCGCCACCCCCCACGAAGCTGTACATGAAGCTTGAGCAACTTACATTACGACTCCTCATTGGAGGCGATAGTATTGAACGTGAAACATAACGTAGTGTGTCGTTTGTCACCGAGACGTCGCGCTGACTGAAGCACGAAATACAAATCACCAAAGCTCGACAAGTAATATCTAATTCGACAAATAGCAAGTATTATCAACTGTCATGGAATTGAGTTTTATTGACCGGATTCAAAGGAACCTACTTAGGACTGCACTATGTGCCCAATTGGACTCAAGCTCGAACATGATAAGACCACACATCACGTCAGTCAATTCTGTGAAAAGGACTCAAACGAAGCTGTACCTAATCCAAGTTGAGATCACTTGTCAGAAGGGTCCTCGACTGCTCGCTTTCGATATTCCTGTGGATTAATAGCACATTCTAGAATGCGATCGCGCAGTTGTTCGGTGATTCCATGAGAGTCCATCAACCATGTCAGCCTCAAAAACTTGGAAGCGCAACTTTTTTGCTCCGAAAATTGCAAATATGCGCCAATCACAACACTTCAGTAGTTTGATTGGTTTAAAATGATGGAATGTTGGTATACAGAATACTATTTTCAGCCAATCAACATCCGCCGTTTCAGATGTTGTTGAATCCATCCTGAGTGTTTACCACTCGGGCGAGGCGTCTCATCATCTCCAGAATCGAGGAGCCCACCAAGCGCATTCCACAACATTCTCCATGAGTACCTGGACGACTCTCCGCAATGTCCTCTTGGCGCTTCTCGCGCTGCCGTTCCTCCTTCTATGGAGCTTCGTCGCGTGGGTGCTCACGATACCCGCGTGGATTGCCGCCGTTGTCACCTTCGGCACCGTCCTTGGTCTCTCCCTTGGCGCCTCCGTCTACGACCCCTTGATCGCCATCAGCGCCGCGCTTCTCTTGCTCTTCCTCTTGCGCAAGTACACGTTGGGTCAAGGTGCCGTCGTGGCTGCCGCGATTGCCGTCATCGTGTATCGCAGGACAACCGAGACGACTTCGACCTCCTTGCTTGGTGCGTGCTCCTTCTGTTCTGCATCATGCCTCACGCCTTCTCTTCCACATGCAGATACACAAACCGTTCTCGCTTGCGTTCTCCTCGTCTGGACATGGCTCTGCGCCGCCCGCGTCTGGATTCCCGCGCGCTTGGAAACCCTCACGCAGATCGAGAACGATCTCTACAAGTCCAAGCTCGTCACGCCCTACTCCATGGACATTGTCGCAGGCCTCGGCACTGTGCATGTG